>VWZT01003701.1:300-13821 GCA_013397055.1 Pachycephala philippinensis | reverse complement strand
TTTTTTTTTTTTTTTTTTTTTTGGTTTTTTTTTTTTTTTTTTTTTTTTTTTTAGTAGGAGCTATTTGAACAACAGTGTTAATATAAACTGATCCATAATAAGAGAACAGGGATTTCTGCACAGGTGTATGTGTGTATTAGTATTATTTTCAGCTATTTTCCATTCACTCTTCTTCAGGTGGTGTTAAACTGTGTATGTGAAATAACAGTTGTGCCTGTAAAAAACCCATATTCCTCATAATGATTTCAGTGGTGACTATAGAGGACTTTTAGTTGGGCTGACGTGCAGAAATGGGCCAGAGATGGCTTGTGCTTAAAAATAATAGGAAGCAGAATTTAACATTTTTTCTTGCATTGCACTGTGTGATACAGTACACAATTTAAGATGCTGGCATCTAAAAATAGACCTGGGCTTTTTCCAAGAGAGTCAGAAAGTAGTATGGTTAAAATGTCTTTCTAGAACATAAAGATAAACATTCACGTAGAACTGTTATAAAGAAATACTTTCTAGTGAAGCCTAAAGGATTTGGTTCTCAGAATGATAAAAAAATATCTGCAAACAAAACCACCAAAACCAAACAAAAAAAAAAAAAAAAAAACCCAGAGAAACCATAAGTCTTTGAATTTTATTTTTTGAGAATATGGTAAGATTTTTTTTCTAAATTTGGTGTTTATTTAAAAGCCAATAGAGCCAGATAAGAGAATTAGAAGATACCATGATATAATAAAAAATAAACAATTTCTATGTAGACTTTAAATAACTAAATTATTTTATGTCAAAAGCCAGAAAATAAAATGCTTCTAAATATAGTGCATTGGAATTTTCTTATTAATTAATTTTTTAGAAGCTTTACACTTCAGAGCACCATAGTAACAACTCTGCAACCTGATTCTTCATTATAGTTAATCCACAGAGAGCTTCACTGAAAACATTTCCTCTGGGATCAGAGAGACTAGAAATCAATTCTGATAATATTAGAACAAATTTAAAGATCAAAACTCCCTAGAAAGTATGTGATGAATAAAAAACCAGATCTTTATTCCTTGTATAGTCTTTTTCACCTCTTTTCTACTTTGTTGTGCTGTAAACAAATATTTTTGTCTTGCAAATATTAATATCTCATAAGATTTTGTAAAAATGTGGCTGAAATTATTCATTCTGAATCATGTCAGTATTTAAGCTGCTACTATTTGCAAAGTAGACTGTGAGAAGGTCAAAGTAACTGATGGTATTGAGATATTGAAGGCATCTTTGCCAGTCACTTGTGGTTTCAGCATATGTGTCCAGGGTACATCAAATCTCTATTGAGGGCTGAATCTGAATATCATTTATTCCCCATCCAAAATAAGCCCAAAGATTATGATGATGAAAGGAGCACACTAAGGACAAGTTGAGCTATAGTTCCTGTCCTGTGGTTTACTGAGAAGGAATTCTGTTTTACATGGTTGATGCCACCTCACTCTGCAGCTGCCTGCTCCAACAGCAGCAAAGTCCACCCAAGCATTTTGATTTAACACACTTCAATCTTTAAACAAGTGTTAGGTTGCCCTAATTATATCCTATCAAAAATTAAGAAACTTATCACGTATCACAGACCACCTTGGTGTTCCTGAAGGAGGACCAGCCGAAGTGTCACACTCCACACCACCTTGTCATCAGCTGCAGCTGTCCTTTAAGAGTACAAGTACATCTGTGGTAGACGAAATAATTCGAATTCTCATGTGCACTTTTCCTTCAGAAAACAGCTCACACTAGATGGCATTTCTGGTACTGGGCACTGCTACATCTGATTGCAGTTGTGCTAGAAGAAAAAAATAATTAAAATTTTTATAAAAATAAAAGATGGCAAATCAATTTTCTATGAAATTAAAACATTGACTCACCATCTTTTGTGTCATTAGGTGTGTCCTTCCATCGTGCCATGCACACTTAGTCCACAAGAATGGCCGAGAAAGGCCTGTCGACTTCTAAGTTGTCTGGGAAATGCTCAGTAGCACATCTCAGCTTGTGTGCACATCCCATATCCTGGACCAAGTGAGTGGTGGTGTCAGCTCTTCTGATGCCAGGTCAGCAAAAACGGAGAAAGAATTGTTGTCACTTATCTCACTCTCTCCAAATTTCTATTTTTTTCCACTTTTAACACTAGTTTGCTTGAAGGGAGAACAAGATATGGTCTGCCTGATGAACTCTTGTTAATAATGAGGTTCAAGATGTGGTAACTGGAGCCATGAGAAGCTCTGCTGGGATGGGGCACCACTGATCAGGGAAGCATGGAGGGTGTGACTTCCTAGCTGCATGGGGCCAGCTCGTTGAAATCCCTGTGCAGTTGTTCCTGAAAGTGCAATTGGCTTCATAGGGAGAGTAACCGAGCCCTTTGTGTCCCTGTGTATGATATTCATGTGTTTGCTCTGACCCTGGGCCGTGGCTTGATGGGATAGCTGGGAATCTATGACGGCTGGCTCCAAGGCATCACAGAGCACAAACCCACTCACCCTTGTCCAAAAATTGTTTTCAGATTAACTTTGTAAGCCTAAATGTCACCTGCCAAAACACTCTACAGTCTGCCAAAGCAGATAGTACCTTTTTTGAAACTTAACTAGTTCTGGCATAAAGAAATGAGAATGTATGTGGGGTGAGTGCACAAGGAGTACAGAAGATGTAGGAAAGAGCAGCAGAAAGATGCTTTTAGGAGGCAAAACTGAAGAAAACAGGAAAATATTTAGGAAAGGCAGGTTGTCCTGTCCTCTCCAAGGGGTGGAGAGTTAATCTCAGAGATGAGAGAATCTTTAAAATTATTAATGAGATTTTAAAATGGCTATATATAAAAGGTTAGAAGCCACCAAAAGGCCTTAAAGGGGAATTATCCATGTCATACACAATTTTATTTTAATGGTATTTTGTCTTGGTTGGATCAGAGACAATCTGAATTTTAAACCTTGTTGTAGCTTAATCTCCATATAATCTCCTAAATGGAAAGATCTATTAGTATCTAACTTTTTTCTACTGTACTTGAAGATACAAGCTGTATGTGGTGAGATACTGTCATAATTAAGCAAAATTCACAAGGTGTAACAGCAGTTCAAGACCAGAATGGTCTCTAAATTATACAATAGTAATACTTTCCAATCCATTCCATTAAATATGACATTTCAGGACATCCTTTCGCTGTCCTTCTCATCCGAACATCTCAAAACATTCAAGTTGCATTAATGAAGAATGAATGAGGATTCATAACTTTACTGTGATACACTGCAGTAAATACTATCAAGCAAATTTATAGAAATAATAGCAAGATTTGGAACCACCCATAATCATGCTTCTTTGCTGCTAATTCCATTTTTAGACCTTGACACAAGTAAAGATGTTGTAATACCTCATGTGAGCTCAGAGAAAGGGTTAAGTAATGTTTTTTCACATCTTCAGCACATACAAATAAGTACCCTGTGCAATTTTCCAGAGCCGTACACAGGGAATTAATAATTTCTGGGCAGCAAAATCTTACCAGGGGTAGGACAATGTCAGCACTTTCACCAGAAAATCACAGTTGTTCAGCAGACAGAGAATATATTCGAGTCATTTGAGTCTGAGGGAGTGGAGACCATATATGAAGGAAAAAAAGAAAAATATCCAGCCATTTTCTTGGTTAGAAGCATTAGCACCAAAGAAAAGGGAAATTTGCCACTTTAACAACTCATCCCACAACTTTAAAAGCCTTGAAAAGAGTGCACAGCCTTGGTTATATTGATACTCCTGGACTATAGAATAGAAAGCTGAGTGCTGCTCCATCATGATGTGAAAATGAGTCAACAGTGGGTTATGACCCATCACAAAAAGCTTTTGGTGACCCCATGCAGAAGTACGAGCAGAACAGGACTGAGTGAGGGCAGCATGTTTCATCTGAGGCTGAAGGACCTCTAACCAAGCACTTCATATTTATGTTTAGGGGAGTTCTTCTGAAGCTGAACACTGCTGACTGATGTGACCTAAAGCCATGACATTGTTTTAGGACTCTTCACACCATTGTGGACTGGTTATGTTCTCGTCTGCAGGCAGGATTTTGGGTGGGTTGTCTACTCTGAAGCCAGTTGTGAGCCAGCTCTTACCTCCAAGAGCAGTGGAAAATGTGTCATTTGCTGCTTCTTGCTTGTCTCTGTGGGCAAGAGAAGAACACACCAACACATGTGGTTGTGTAGGATCACCATGCCCTTTTGGAAGAGGCAGGAGATTACAGTGTTATATGGTGAGGCAGTACAGCTGAACAGCACATATCTCTCCACAGAACAAGGCTAGTCAAAATGGCTTCTAAATAAAAGTGTTGAGCTGTGACAGTACTAAACATAACATGCAAGAAAAAAATCCTTAATAAACACATATGTCCAGAAGACAAATGGGATGCCTGTCATGGGGTGCAGATAAAGCTTCAGATGCTGTATTTCTATTTTTTTTGTTGGGCTCCCCCATGAGCTGAATTATACCGTACCACAATGATTAGCTTACTGTCCCCATTTAGCTCTCCAATGGGGTGTGAATAGTTTAACTCTGATGCACAGTCCATTTTGACTGGTGTTTCATCTGCATTTCATCATGCTGGGAGAAATGAGTCTTTGAGCAGTTCTGAGGACAGCTGTAAAGAGGATAGGCATGTTTCCTTATTGTTTTGTCAACATGTGTGATGGTGTTCCTCTTTCATGCAGTGTCAACCCAATTTGTAGTAGTCTTGGAGTAAGTATTTAAGAAGTTTGCTCTGTTCTTGTTGTTCAGAGGTTACTTCCTGACTGACACTGCCAGGGATATATGAGCCTGAATGGAGGCTATGTGATGGGTGCGTAGAAGCAGTCAACTAATTTAGGAAAGAAAAACCCTTCCATGATTTTCCTTTTCACACATGCTGAAAGGAGACAGGTTTATCTCTCACACTACGTTTACAATGTACTGGTATCAATACAGGGAACCCCAGAGAGGAATATCAGAGGTAATGGTTATTAGCACGTATCATGAACTTGACAGGACAAACACAACATATACACCTTCCTATGGTTAAAATACTGCTGTTCCTGGATACCTGGGTATTGCAAAACTAAAGACTATTGTAAGCCCTGAGTACATTGCAATTCCAAGTTCCCATAGTAAATCTACTGCAACAGAACAATAAGTATTGAAACTTCACTGATCACCATTGTTTATTACATGAAAAAATATGGGCTGAAAATCTACATTATTTAAACTTTTTGCAGTCCTTAGTTAATCCAGTTAGAGTGACTTAGGTACTGCATGGGTCTGCTGGCCCCCAGCAGACCTCCTGGCAGGTGATGTGGCTCTGTTTTCTCTTAAGAATTCCACAGAAACATGTGCTGTGTAATGTAATACTTCACTGTTCCCTTTCTGAGCCTACAAATTGCTATTGTGAATAAAAGAAAAAAGTTGCTATTAATATAGTCTAATGTTACTTTATTTATTAGTTAGTGTTTAATTTATTTAGTAACTAGGTTAAAAGGGAGAAATGCTATTTCAATGGAAATCAGTTCTGGTCTGATAAATGAAGGTACTCACCCATTCTCATGAGTAATCTCATATACATCTCTTAAAATTACAGAGATTTCAGGAGTTCTGGTATGTATATAAAGCCATTGACACAATGAAGGTTAGCCTTAGGGTGTGACTTGAATCTAGGAGGAATGGAAATCTTTAACCATTGCTTAGGTCATGGAAAAATATTAAGCTTGCAGCTCTCAGATATCTGTCCCTGTGTGCTCAACAACTGCATACCTCCTAAGCCTATGTCCCCTCCCCCTGCCCCAAGCCACAGCAGTGCAGGCAGTTCCCAGCCCTTGATTCCTGATATGCCAACATATGTTGGCAGAGCTTCACTTTGAACAAATTTAAATTTCTCTTGGGAGCAGGTTTCACTGGTCTGGGAAAGTAACAGAATGTTCTCTGCTTCCCTCTTCTACATCTCAGTGTATAGCCCTGCTGTATCCTGTACATTGGCTCTGACATATACATATATATGTGTATATATTTGAGGTGAAGACAAATTTCAGAGCCACTCCTTATTCAAATGCCCATGCAATTACAGTGTCATGTTTGACTTCAATCTTTGGAACAGGAATGATAAAAAACCCTAAAAGTAGCAAAAATTTTCATGTGGATATTTATGTCTGAATTTTTGGGAAATCCAGCAGTGTGTTAGGGTTTTGCTTTTCTAGTTTTGTAAAATTGTGTTCCCCTATTTGCATTTACAGGAAGTAATATATGTACAATAGCTACAAGAACGGTGTAAGATGTGACACTGTTCCTGGTCAGGAGTCACTTCCAATTGATCCTATCCTTATCCTAAGACCAAGACTTATACTATACAAGGAAAAGTACACAAGGGTTAAGCAACAGCTTTCCCAGGAATGTCCTCCTCCTCTCAGCTGTCAGGGTTCTGTCATGGTCAATCTCCTTAGGCCCTCCATCTCTTTAAAGTATACTAAGGAAATATTTCGTTAAAATGCTGTTATTTATTTGTGGCAATTTGTTTGCAAAATGAATTTTTAGGATTTTGGATTTATGAATCCAAATAGTTGGATTGGATTTTACTGCTTTTGGAGACTCTGCCTAAAGGCAATGCATCCCTGACCCATATTTCCACATACTTTGGCATCACTTTGTTCAAGATCAAGTCAGTAACACCATAATGACACAGTTTAATAGGTAGCTGGAAAAGGGGAGCTGGATTAGAGCACAATACTATGTAGAAAATACCTCTGTGCTCTGTGGCAATGTTGTATAGCGTGATGCAAAGGTAAATTTCACATCCATGTCATATAGTTATAGGAGAAGAGAGTAGGACACAAAAGAGAGGTCTACATTGAGGAAAAATTGCAGTGTTACTTGCTTCTGGAAAATTTACAGCTGCCTTAAATGAAGGGTTCAGTTATGACAATAGGGTTAGTTTCTGAAAAACGTAGATTAAGTGGCTTCACAAATTTGGGTACTTAAAATAAGGCATGAGCAAAAGCTTCATGCCAGTTTCAAAGGTTTTTGTCCAGTCACAGATCAGTCAGTGCTTAAAAAGTGAATGAGGAGGACAGAAAAGGAAGAGACTGCTTTGAAAACTTGAGCAAAACTCCAAGCTGTGACAAGTAGCTCCCATGTCCTGCCAGCATTTTGCTTAGACTGTAATGAGATTTATTTGGTGCAATCCCTGCTACTTCTTCTTGTACTTTGAGGACATGAAGGAAGGTGCAGGCAAGGGAAAGCATTGCCAGATGAAATCTCATGGGATTGGATGTGGGAGAGGGGCTTGACTCTGTGTGCCACTTGGCCTCAGTTCTGCACAGCCGTCAGCTGAACTTGTCAACCTGTGTGCGCTCAGAGCTTGGATTGTGTACAGTACTTGAATACTGTACAGACCATGGTGGGTAGCTTTTGTTTTGTTTTAGCTTTTTATTTTGTTTGTTTGTTTGTTTGTTTGTTTGTTTGTTTGGAGTGTGTTCCTTTGTTTCTTTAATTTTAATCCTAGAAATAAATTAATTTCTCCAATATTTTGTTAGAGTTAGAATATCAGCAAACAAGTGTCCACTTAGATCCTGATGAGGAACTAGCAACCAAATGTATTCCCAAAAGGGTATACCCATTCTTCTTGCTTTACCTTTTTTGTGAGGGTCTGTAAAACATTGACACTTGCAAAGTTAACTTAAGACTGTTAAAAAGAACAAGGTGTATTATCAACCTTACAGCTCTTTTTGGAATCAGATTACAATTTCCCAATTCAAAATCGTTATTGGGAATATTTTAATTGATTTTAGTGGTTCTGAGTCTATCACAACTGTTCAGGCTTCACAAGCATATTTGACTCTGGCCCGTGGTGATCCCACCGTTTCCGTAGATCAGCCTGGTAGAAAGGCTTTGTACTTTTAGTTCTACCAAGCACTTCCAGCACTCCTGTATATATTAGGAAAAAGCTGTTCAGGCATTTTTTGGTATAGCATCCTTTCTTCCCCGGGAGAAATTGGATGCTGTAATATAACTCCCTCTCTACTCCTTATATAAAATATGTGGTTTATATCTTCTGGGAGGAATAACAAAGAAAAAATAAAAAGGCTCCTCACAATTGTTGATGAGATGAATCTTCCAGGGTTTGATGCCTTGGCAAAAGTCTGTGGTTTGGCTTTCTCTCTTCTCTTAGTATTTTTTGTGTGTGCCATATTTTCTTCAGTTTCATAGATCTATTTAAGTTTATCTGTTAGCATTTTTCTCAGTTGCCAGTTTCTTTTCCTTTAAAAGATGCTTCATCAACTTGACTATTAAGTGCCCTCTTTTCTGTATGTTTTGGCTACCTCATTTCTTCAGTCTCCATTCCTCAGGACCAGACTCTGTGCAACGCAGCTCTGCCATTTTGTCCAGGTTTTCTGTCTCTCTCTTCCCTAATTTCCATTTTTCCCCCATGTAACTGTCACTCCTTGCTTCTAATGTTGTTTTTTGGAAAGTTGTACTCCTCTAAGTGAAGCTGTCTTTTCTTTAGTTTTTTTTCCCCCCCTCTTATCTTTTTTTACCTTTCACTCTTACCATGATTATTGTGATTTACTTTTGTGTTCCTATAACAAATATCAACATTGGATTTCATTAGACATTTTGGAATCCATGTCAAAATCAAAATTGCCTTCTCAAATTGTTACTGGCTTAGAAGACACTTCCTAATTTTTCTAATGGGAATGGAAGAAGCAGCAATACCTCTCAGGCTATTTTCTTCAGTGAAATGAAGCAAAGATTTTCAGTTAAATGTTTTTGCCACAGAAAAAGAAATTTTGGACCAAACCAGAAAATTTGCAGTGCTTTGACAGTAGGTAAGTTATGACACAACTTCTCAGTGTTGAATACCTCTGTGGAAATAGTTGTATATTTGTACAGTGAGTCCTTCTGGGCTCAGTATGGTTTCCTCTGAATTCATCTATTGATCTCTCATTGATTGAAGTGCTGGGTCCACTGTGTAGGACCTGAAAATAGTTTCCAGTAAAAGGACCTGTAAGATTTAAAAAAACCTGTAAGAATTCATACCTGCAACAACCTGTGCTGCTGGCTTGTGAACAGGGGCTGCTGTGGGAATATTGGAGCTTCTTGATTCCCAGACCGACTCATTGTGGAGTGGACATGGAACAGACAGCCAAGGACACTAATCTTATCAGCCTTCCTCATTTAAGCTCTTCCTGCTAATCGTTACTTAGCTCCTAGGGGAAAACAAAAAATCTCAGCTAGTAACAACAGTGTCTATCATGGAAGTGCAAGTAATTTACTGGTGAGCTGCTTTTGCAGGTAAGAACCTGGATTTTTAGGACTAATTAATTTCATGCTCTCCAAAGAGCATTAGAAATTATGGACACTAAGAAAGCATTAGCAGAAGAGATCCTCCAGCTCTCTCAGCATCTTGTGAGAGCCCTGTCTTTCCCATGCGAATTATTTAAAACAATGTAACAGTTTTGTAAACTTCTACACCTGGGAGTTTGGCAAGGATTGTTATGGTTTTAGCTAGAAAATATTTAGAAACCGCTGGTTCAGAATTTGGCCAATCACCTCAAGGTGTGGATGGCCAAGGGACCAATTACTTTATGCCATTCAACATGCTTCTGCGTATTAATATAAAACAGCTGTTCAATTGTCCATTAAACCCCTTCCTTCTGTTAATCTTTGGCACTTGGACTGTGTTGTTCTTTACCCGTTCACAGTGCGACAGCGACAGAAATGTTACTCAGTTTGGTTCTAAAAGAAATTTTGTCAAATGTACTGGATTTAATAGAGTCTAGTGGAAATGGTTAAACATGTATTTATTCTAATTAATGAAAATTAAAAGGAACATCTTAAACTCTAATTTGGTGTTCTGCTAATTTAAGCAAAGATGAATGAGGCACATTAAAAATGAACACAGTTATTATTTTTGTGGGTTATATAGCCCCCTTTCTCACTACATACATCAGTTAGCAAAGTCTACTTTCAGCAGTGGAAATTTCATTATCACTTCTAATTCAGAAGCACTTTGTAGCACATTAAAGTTTCCAACAGTTAATGACTCTGGTTTCTTTCTGTGCAGGTTTACCTTTCATGAAAGAACATGGAAAAAGAAAGAAATGACAGTAAGACTGAATTATGAACTCCCGAAAGATGAGGACAAAAACTGCTTGTATTGTGGAAGCTGAATTCACTGCTCTTGATGTGCCACGCAGCACTGATCATGTGCATGGGTTTGCTGAAGCAGATGTAGCTCATGTATTAATCATTCCAGTTTTCCAGTTCAGTATTTTAACAGTAACATAAACAGCACTGTACAAATCTGTCAGTTTGAGAACTGGTGTCAGAAGTTCTTCACTTTCCACTCTTGGATAGAGATCATCATCCTCCAGACTGCTTTACCAATAGTAAACTTTCTTCTCAGTTCTGACCTGTGCACTCATGGCACTCGGACAGAGTATCAGCATTGCTGTCACCAAGTCCCTATGCTATTGTCACCCTTACATCTGGTGGCTACTGAAGCCAATATACCTCAGTTACCTGTAGGTACTTGCTTAGTATCTCTGTGAGGGTCGCCCCACTGTGAGACAACTGCAATTGTATCTCACAGAGATGTCACAGCTCTTACTTACATCTTCTCCAAAGTGCTTGGAGGTTCCCTGACAGAAGTGATTTCAGTATGCAGAATACTGCAGCAAAATAAACTAATCTAGATAGCAGAGGTCAGTTCTGTCTGCCTACATTAACCTAATAGCCTGTGCTTTTCCTCTTTCCTTCACCATTTGCCAAAACAGATAGGGTTTGTTTTTCCTTTGATCCCATAGAGTTGACAGTGAATGATTATTCTCAGTTTGTCATGCTGAACCTTCCCCCTTTCCTGGTGATGTGGCCCATGACATGCGGGAGATCTGTAATTGTGGACAGATGCCTTTCTGAGGAATGTCCAGATACGGCAGGAGAGGTGGGAGAGGACCACACAGAAACCACTGACTCCGCAGAGCAGCAGCTGGGCCCTGGAGGTGCATAGTGAGAAATAACTTTGAAGAGCAAGGATTTTTCAAAAGCTATGTGTTAGAATTTTCACCAGGTAGCTCAATACTCTAAAGAGTCTTATTTTCTCAACAGGGTAAATATTTTAGGCTATTTTGAATATACTTTTGAAATAAGACACTGTCTTCAACGGTGCTGTCCCTGTGTAACATGAACTCCATTTCTGTGATATTTTCATATCAGTCTGTGCTACTGGGAATGGTGATATTTCTGTGCTCAATCTTCGAAAAATTAGAAAACTGCTGACAATGGGTTTTGGCGATGAGCAATAGGACTCACTCCAGCAATGGGTTGTATGTACATTAAAGGCACCAAGTACATAAACAAGACTAAGGGTAAAAACAGGCTCAACAACTGTCAAAATCAGTCAGCCCTGTTATTCTCCACATCTCAAAACTCTTAGCATACTTTGCAGTGGAATGAAACCAAATTATATCTGATAGATACATAGAACATGCAACATCGAAGCAAATTGAACAGATGGGTCTCCTGTCTCACTTCATTCTCAAAGTAGTGCCAGCTTGAAGATTAGAGGGGAATGTTCCAGGATTTTTCTAAACCCTTTTTAAAACTTCTGGCTGGGCTTCTGGATACCAGCCAGCCTGCCTTGGTTACCTACCCCATTGCCCAATATCCTCTTGAGAAGCAATTTTCTACCTATATCCAGCCCAAACCTTTCTGATTATCTCTTGTCCTCCCAACATGTACTATTTTGGAGGACCTGTCTCCATCCCCTAAATGGGCCCCTGGTGCAGTGGTCACCCTCATTTGGTGACATCTGCAAATTTCATGGAGGGGTGCTCCAGCAACTCTTCCATGACACTGATAAACATGGTTGGTTCACAGGACAGGTCTCACATCTATTCGGACTAACAGTCACCATTGATACTAGCGGTGATATTAGAACATTGTGTTATTTGCTTTAAAGAGCAGAAACAAACTCTAAGTCCTTGGAGAGACTAGCAGGCTAGAGATCTCACAGAGAAAATCATAGCAATGTTCATGAGATATGAAGTGATTCTCCTCGGGAGACAGTCCATTCACTGAGATTCATTATGCAAACTTAATGACTCTTTAACATTTGCAGCTCTTGAAATTTATTGTTTCAGTCAGATCTTGATCACTAGCATATCTGATTAAAAACAAGGGACTGAATTTTGCCTTTTTTCAGCAGTTTCATGTAAGAAATAATAACTAATTAATAGCATCATACTTCTTAAAGAATCCTCCAAACTCCTTTAGAAAACCCATGAATGGAGAAATTAGAAGCTAATCATCAAGCTTCTGGTAAAGACTACTTTGATAATGTTACTGACATCTTAAGGACAATGTCAGCAGAGTGTTCTGTGAGACAGGCTTCTCCAGAAACGTTGTCAGCCACAAACAGTACCAAGTTCCTGCACTGGAGTTCATTGATGCTAATGTTTGAAGGCCATCAGGGCAAGATACAAAAAAGTATATTTAACTCAGAATTGACTGTGCTTTCTCTTGTTTTGCTTCGGTAAACTCACCCCTCCTCCCCGCCCCCCACCATACGAGGCTGTTCAAATAACCATATGATCAGTTTATATAGTACACTGGTTGTCCAAGCAAGGGTAACCTTTTGTTGCTCCTACTTGAACTTTGCAAATCAGCTAAAGGCTGGGGATGCCATATGAATCACAAGATGGTGTCAGCAAGTTCCCGGTTAATGCTTTCCTTTAAGCAAAATAACGTGTTTTGTCTTCCACTACTTTCAAACGTACAGAAAGTATAAAAGTCTTGTAATATACAGGAAATTGTTTAGATGCAGAAACTGTCTTACTGTTCTGCAATGGAAAAACTGCCAATACTCAGAAAGAACTTCTTTCTTGAAGAAATATCCTCTTATTTTACAACACCCAGAGTAACCCATATTTTGACAAAGGCACACATGCATAACAACTCCTGTTTGAAGTTTTCTACATTGTTACACTTATTTTGAAAGAACATTTTGGAAACTTTCATACCAAATTCTTATGGTCACTCCTAAAACAAGGTACTCAAACATACCCATAGGGATAGCACTGTCTGTGTCATCCTACAAGTGTGTAGCACCAATTTAGTTCTATCATGTCTCTGTGCAGGTGCAGTGACCCATTCCTAGGAGGATTGCATTCCCTCCACATTGCTCTGTGCCTCTGCGCTTCAGCTCTGTTCCAACTGTCAGACATCCAGAAATCCCAGCACCCAGACATTGTTGAAAAAATATGAATGTTTCTCAGCTTTTGGGAGAGAGAATGAAATTAGAGGTAAAAAAACCTGGATGACAAAATACAGCAAACACAGACTGAATCTTACTGTTGTTGACAAATACTGAACCTACACATCCACCTTTTGAATATATTCAGATACATGTGAGGTAACTCAATAACTTCTAAAAGCTTCAGTTAAGTTCTTTGTTACAATAAAACAGCCTTGATATCTAGTCTTTGGGTTTTTTTGGTATTGTTAGAAAATAATGCA
>VWZT01003682.1:34729-59845 GCA_013397055.1 Pachycephala philippinensis | reverse complement strand
GTCCCCGTGTTGCTTCACGCCTCCTGCACTCCCTCTGTGGGGCTGTGGCGGAAACATCTGGGCACAGCTGGCAGCAGAGCAGGGTCCTGGGGACGGGAGCACCAGAGAAGTGTGAGGTAAGAGGCTGATCCCTGGAGCCAGGCTGGTGGTGACAAGGTGGCACAGTAGTGACGAGACCAGCCAGAGGGCTTGGAGCTCAGCAGCCTTGTGGCATTGTCATTTTGGGAAGCTCACCATGGCTGCAGACCCCAGACCGCAGGCTGAAGGGCTGGGAGAACAAGGACCCTGCTTCTTCCCCGGAGCAGCTTTTTTTGTAGAGAGAGTGGGAAATTGTGGGCCTTTATTGTGGAACTTGAGCAGGAAGTGGTGGAAGTGAAGCAAGGCACTCCGTGGTGATCCCTATGCTCTTCCCACCTGTCCTGCTTTTCCCTGCTGGCTCCTCAGGGCTTTGTTCCCCTGAGTTAACCCTGAGTGTCCCCAGGGAGGATGGCTTGGTGTCCTCCACAGCCACTGGCCAGCAGCTGTGCATTGAGCTGTTTTCTGTTTCCAAATTGCACCTCTTCCTCCATGAGTACCTCCATTCTTCACCTTTTTGTCACTGCCCTCCTGCTGGACAGGGCAAAAAGAAGCAGCTGGGGTTTGGGGAGGTGTTCATTCATCCCTGCAGGTTGTGGTGCTGCTGCTGTGCTGGGACATGGGAAAAAAAAAGAATTTTTCAGTGCATTTTAAGACAGTGGCTTGGTAGGATTTTTCTGAGGGCTGGAAGGGAGAAGGGCTCAGATGAATGTTCTTATTATTAAACAGACAGGGACTAGGGTGACTAATACCAAGGTGTAGAACAGATACCTACTTGTTAGTCATGCGGAAGGAATTCAGATTAATTTCTTGGAGAGGAAAGAAAAGGAGAGGAAAGACTGTTAAAGAGCAAATGGGGAAAAATGCCATATTGCCAGCAGATTATCTGATGGTGGTAGTGGAAATAATTGAACGGTTATTGAAAACTTTTGTTCTCTGCCCTGATGTAGGAGGCTCTGCACATTCCTATGTGTTTCTCCACCCATAGAAAAGTTCCCATCTATTAGGCAGTCAACCTGTAGGTATATGGAAGCAGATATTATTTGTTTACTTTTCTGCAGTGTGACAACTACAGGTCCTCTATAATGGACCTCTATAATGCAAGTGGCATGGTAAACAGAGACAATGTAAAAAAATGGAAGAGAAGAGAAAATGTAAAAAAATTGACAAGTTGTGCTGCAAATTTAAATGTGACCCATGAATGTGTTACTGTGACAGAGATGCCAAATCACAGAATCATAGAATAGAGCTTTGAGCGTATGCAAAAATATAAAATACACCTTTAAGCAAAGGAGCATGAAGCAGGAATAGAGGAGTAGTATTACTTCTTTATAAAGTATTGATGAGACAACTGGAATATTCTGGGCTTTGAAGTTTGATACAGCCACAACAGAAACGCACCGTGGTGTTTTTGGATTGACATCCCTGAAGCTAGGAGAACAGACCATGTCCTTTGTAGAGTTCCAGAAAGGTCAGATGATATGTAAGAGTACTGTGGGGGGGACATATGCTGCTTACGTATTAACTACTCCTTTGTATCTCAGCCTATTTGAGTTTGTTGCTTTAGTATTCAATATTTTCTGTAACAAACTAGTAAATCCAAAGTCACAGTTTTCTTGAAAAAATTTTAAAAAGAAGTGTGGATGAATCCTGCAAAGTAAGTACATGTGCTTCAGTGTGAGAGCAGGATTTGGGTTTGTCTTGGTACTTGATGGAAAATTTGCTGTCAGTGCTTGTCAGAGGAGAAAATATAATGTGTAAAGAAGGTCTGTGGGCACCATCAAAGTGTCAAAACTCTGTGTGTATGTATTGTCAAAATACAGGCCAGGCAAAAGATCTAGAATAATAACTCTAATTTTCAAAAATAATTTATTCTTTTTTTCAGCTGGATAACAAGTGAATTCAGATTCTTGATGCTTGCTTAATACAAGTATGTATAACAAAAGTAAAGTTGTTGCGTTTTTTTCTCTTAGAAGCAGTCTCCTTCTGCGGATGCATCAAAACCACGAATTATGAGGCCATCTGAAACCAGGGTAAGAATTTCAGAAGAAAATCATGCTTGCATGACACATGTATGAAGCCCTGGAATTTCCTCTTTAACACTTTGATACTGAGTAACTTTACCCATATTTTTTATCTGTAGCTTAGTTTCCTCTGCAAAAGAAAAAAACCCAAAAATCTAAAAAAACGCTATTCAAAGCACCCGGAGGTTTTTACGACAGCAATAAAAAAGAAAATTAATTGCAATGCTTCATTTTTGCTCTGTCACGTTTTGTGACATGTGTATAGCACCCCCCAGTGTAATTGCAGGGTTATTTACCTGGTGATGATTTTTCACGTACTCAACAAATCCGGGAGGAGCTTTGGCTTTCTCTGTATGTACAGTTGCATCTTCTCGTTAATCTCCTGCATTCCTCTGTCTGACAGCTCCCTTGCCTTTGCCCTTCACGCTTGTTCTGTCTTGTTTTGTGGCCGGGGCTTCCTCAGTGTCAGGGCTGTGTCATCAGTCACGTCCTCTGCTTGTTAGGAGAGAGTCACCATCCTCCCTCACGCCTCCGTTGCCTAACAGGAGTTACCTGTGTTGTTTAAACAAATGATTAATGGTGCTCTCCCCCCCCCCGCTCCTCTTCCATTTTCCGCAGTCATTTTCCACAGCAAAACCAACAAAAACTGGATGCGAAAGCCGGGCCAGCAGGGACTTGTGTGGTGGTGAAGGCTCAGGCTGCCTGCACCTTGTGTAAATGCCAGGAAAGGGATGCGTGGAGGGGTGAGGGTGGGAGAGGTGCCTGCAGGTGCTCTGGTGCAGGCAGAGCCAGCTCTCTGGGTAAATGGCACTGATGGAGGCCCTGCCAGGCAGCTTCTGAGTTTTTGGCACAGTCAGAGCTGAGGTTTGAGGTCACCTTCACAGTGGTATTTTTTTCCATTCATCAAATGAGAGGTTTCTTTGTGATAACTTTTTCCTCTTGTCTCTGGTCATTCTGGCCTGCATCTCCATCTCTGCATTTGAACTTAGCCATTACATTCTCCTCAGCCTTTTAAAACCCTGTTCCTCCATGCACATGTACATCTAAGAGCTGAATGGCAATTAAACAAATTTTCCATTTGTGCACGATCATCATTACTCACAAATGAAGGCATCTGCCAGCCTCTGGTTCCACCTCCCTGTTGTGTTTGTGGGCAAACTCGTTTGTGTCGTGTTCATTAATGCTGTGGTTCTCCATATGGTCTAACCCAGACAGCTATGGTCTTTCCCTGCTTGAAATTTAAAACAACTCTCAGAAGAATGTGGTAAATGAGCCAAAAATAGAGTAGCAGAGGCATGCTTCAGCACTGTAAGACTGGTAAACACAAATCCCTTTGAAACAGTGGCCTGCATTTGCATGTGTAACATAATTAATGTTTTCTTTTAATGTCTGTTACATTATTAATGTCTTTCTCCTGCGGGATTAAACAAGTCATTTGCATTTTTGACAGTAGACTTCTTTGAAAAGAAGTGAGGTTGCTGAGTCACTTCTAGTCACTTCCTAGTCCTAAATTTCTTGCAAATTACCAGCTCTTTCCCAATTGCCTGCTGTAACCACATCTCATTTGTCCTTCCTGAAGTCTCTCTGGTGTGCCACTGCTCTTAAACATGCTCTGGACTCCACTTTAGCTTTCAGTTCTCTGTGTGTGTATCCTTTTTCTCTAGTGAACCCTCAGTGCTGTGCCTCTCTGAGAAAGCCCTGAGTTGACCGTGGCAGAGGAAGGAATGTGGAATTTCTTGTTCTGTGGGCAAAGCCTGGGGTTAGGTGGAGAGTTTGGAGGACTGGGGTGTAGAGCCAGCACCCTGTGGATTTTTTTGCAGTGTTGGAGGAAACAGGGTGCTGCCACTGCCACTGTCACCAACACGTCCCCTTCAGCTGCCTTCCTTTTGCACTGTGAACCAGGGAACCAGTGAAAAAGTATTATTTTTCATTTCCAGACCATTTTTCAGTCAGTTTAAGATGCCTCCTCTCAGATCCTGGCACAGTGCAGGTGGAAGCAGGCAGTCGAAGGGGAAGTGGAACATCTTTTTCTCCACAGGAATTCAGTGCGCGCCATCAGCTGATGCCATGGCTTCAGTCTCTGTGGCTGCTCACAGCTGACTCTGTTTAAAGGGTGGCTGAACAATTCCTCTGAATGGATGGTCTCATACTAAAATTGTTGATTTGATTTGCCTCGTTTTGTGTTGTTTTGTTTGTTTTTTTTTTTTAAATTAGATTTGAGCTTTGTAATTGCTAAAAGTGGATCTAAATAGATGTGTCTCTGTGTGCGAGCAGGTGTTTATAATCACGTGTTTTATTGTGGCCTCAGCGTGCTTTTGTGTGAAAGTCTTGAATCAAATCCTTGCCCATATGGGTTCATTTACTCTTCAGCATTGCCAAACATAAATTTATAGTATGGGCAATTCTGCACATTTTAAAAGTTACAAAAGAATGATGCATACATTACACAGAAGGTGCATAAAGTATTCAGCAAAATAATATTTACAGTATAAAAAGGGAGACTTTCAGTTGTTCATAACTGGTTTGGCAGGTTGAGAATTTTTATTCAGTGTTCTGTACAGGAGTTGTTGGGTGTGGGCAGAAGTGCAAGTACATCTATTTTATTGTCCTGCAAAAACAAGGTGTGTTCAGTCTTCTTCTGAAAAGCAGATGAGAAAAACCTGAATTTGTGCTCTGACAGCAGGGTACTTAGAATCCTGGGCAGGCAGCAGTCCCAGAGCAAGAAAAGTCAAACTCTATGTTTTTTGAACTTCATCCTTGCACTTCTGTTATATTTTTTGCATCTTGTTACTGAAGGACATTCCATGTCTGATTGACTCTTTGCAATAGATGTTACAGAAAAACCTTACTTTATCTTAAAAACTGGAAAAATTTAGGATTATTATCCTTACATTACAGGATTATTTAGTGTACAGGTACAAAAATGGATGTGTGTGTCTTTGAGTTAACAGTAGTCATGTAATAAGGACATGCAGGGGGGAGTATATAAATCATGACTGGACATGAGAATTGCTGTGCTTTAATCAGGTTTTAGGCATCAAGACAAAATACAAAGAAGGGGATTTGGGGAGGGGGTGGAATCTGAGACCTTAAGTGAAATTTTTTAAAAAATATATTTATTTTTAGTATATTTTTCTAACTTTAAGAATTTTTGGTTCTCCCTCTCCATCAGTATTTCCCCACTTGTGTGTGGAGGTGTGTTTTTTACCCTGGTCCACATCTTCGAGGTCTTTGCCAGGATTATACCCAGGCATCTGCATTTAATGTGTGCTCAGGATTTCCCAGCCAAGTGTCTGCAGTTCAGTGTGAGGGTGTGTGAATGCTTGCGTAACAAATGGTAAACAAACTTAGCAAATTTCCCTGTGTGGTCAGCCAGAAAACGGAAACTGGGTGATTCTAAATGGTGTAATGAATGTTTGGCAGATGAAGGGCTCTTTTTGTGTTGCTCATAGCACAGCTGAAGTAGCAAGAAAAAACAGGAATAAGAATATGGCGAGGAGACTGGTTTTTTGTCTTCTTACCAGGTACAACTATTCTTTAATTTTTCAGTTTTAGTTCTTACTGCTAGTAATTTATTGCTTACTGTACTTTGACTTGAGGTGAATCGCAGGAATTGATTTTGTGGCATGGCTGCAGAAGATTTTCAGGTGTAAACTCTGGAAGTGCAGTCATGTCGTACTATCCTAGCCAGGTTGTTCATCTCTCCTGTAAAATATGAGCATTAGGAGGTTCCAGAGGAGAGGAAAAATACAAATTTTCTGCTGTGTGTAGTATAAGGATATTAACGGAACATATTCCACCCCATGTATATCCTGTTGAATCTAAGTAATTAATGTCTTTTCCATCGGGATTATGTGTATTTTTATTATTACTTAATTTACAATTATAATTATTTTATTGATAAATTAGTGAAAAATAATTCATTAAATAACATTTGAGCTTATTTCAGAAATTGGTAGTGGCAATTTGGGTTTGTTATCAAACTGGTCCCTGTATTTAACATCTTCTTCCCCTCTCAATCCCCCACGTGAGGAATGAGTTTGTGTGTGGATGTTTGCACACCTCTGAGTGCTCTTAAATCACTGGCAGCCTGTGTTAGGATGTTGTAAACTGCAAGATTAGTGTATAGTAGTTAGACAGCATGTGTTCCAACAAGTGTGAACCTGTCTGATATTCTGCTTTACATAATCTCATCCTCTGCAAATAACTGTGCATATTAATCTCTGAATAAATGTTGTTTGTATTTCAGTCCGCACCGACAACCAAAGCAGGATCTGAAAAAAACACCCAGCCCGACAAGGTAAATAACCTTTCACCTCTGCAGAGCTGCTGCACTTTGGTCTTTTACTAACTCTGAAAAAAGAGGCTGAATTCCTGGCTGTTTTTGTGTCACATGAAACTGGTGTGTGATCTGTGACATACCTGTGCACAAACTCAGGACAGCCCAAGAAGTGTCCTGTTAACCATCTTTAGATCTGTCTTGTACTTCTTTGGACTAGCAGGGATCATGTTCCATAGCATTTAATGGTGGAAAGGGTAAATTATCTCAATATTTTATTTTCTGACAGCCAACAGACTCTCAAAATGAGCAGCTGTCTGAAGAGAAGCAAAAGGAACCCAGTGATGTAAGTTGTGTAATTTCTCTCCCTTTCTCTCTCTCTCTTTTTCGCTCTCTCTCTATCTTTTAATTTTTTAATGAAGGTTTCTTCTGGTATTCTTCTGTCTTTCACTTAAAAAAAAAAGTAGTTTGAATTAAAAAAAAAAATAAAATAAAAAGCCAGCCCTGCATATCTGGTGATAATAGTTTATCTCTACGCAGGGAAAAAACCAAACCACACCTACAGTGACAACAGCTTCTAAACCAAATAATACAGGAAAAGTAACTACAACTCAGGCCGACCAGCCTCCAACAACAACCTCCACAGAGACAGCAAAGGTATGGCAGAAACAACAACCAGTTTTTATTATTTAAGCCAGTTTTTATTATTTTATTGAGGGGATGTTAGGAATCCACATCCGGGTGGATTCTTTAGCCGAATACTGTCAAATGAGACTTCTGGGCCCCCAAAAATCACAGTGTGGATAAGCTGTGTTGGCCTAGCAAACGACATGAAGAACATCACAGTTTTAGGCCTGTTCCTGTGTGTTTGGTGCTCTTCTGTTTTTCCTTCAGGTTTTTTTTTAAGTCCCTTGTAGCTGCACAGCTGTCACTGGTTCTTTGTCAGGCTCTTCCCTTGCCCCCTCACAGCAGTGTTGGCTCCAAATGCAGCAGCAGGGCTCTGGAAAAAACTAAAGTGAGGAAGGCTGGGGAAAAAAGCTTAGGAGGGGTCATTTCCACAGGGTAAATGGAGAAAAAACACAAAAGAAGGGCATGTGGTGGCCTCAGGATGTAGATGTTTTGCTCTCCTGGTCTGCACGTGTCTGGTGACAAGGCCGGGGTGACACAAAGGCCTCCTGCAGCTCTGCTACAACTCACTTATTTTTGGCAGTAAATGGGACTGTCAGTAATGCAGAATTCTGCATTTTGTGTGGTGGTGTTGCTCCTCCACCTCCCCGCCTGCAGCAGTTTTCACCCCACCTACTTGAGCACCTTTTTCAGCTGGAGTTTAATGGTGCATTTGGAGCTCCCAGGAGTAAATTGCAGCTTTCCAAAGAGACTGGGAAGGGGCCTCGAAGTCTTTCTTGCCCTACAGATTTCTTTCACTGGCAGAGTAAAAGAAGGAGGTAGAGTGCTTAAAATGGAAAGCTTTCTTTGCCACAGCAAAATCACACTGGAAACAGAGATTTTATGGTGGCAGCTCACTCTGCCCAGGCATCTGGGTGCTGCTCAGGTGCACCAGCCACAGCTGCTAATTAAAAAAACATGTGCACAGCCTCAGAGTTGGGTGGTTTTGTCTCTCTTTTAACATTTCAATAAACTGTCTCTTAATTTTTCTCTTCAGCAAAAGTCCAAGGAGGTGTCCACAGTGGCTGGTGCAGCTGCTGGAACAGGCACAGCTGGTGCAAGTGTGGTTGTTGCTGCTGATAAATCAAGTACTGAGGTTGGTAGGCATAGCCCCAGACACAGGCTTCCCTTGTAATAATGTCTCAGAGGGTGCTTCTCTCTCTGAAACACTTCAGTTTCAGGGAAAAAAAAAAAAAAGGGGGTAACTGCTGAAATATTGATATGTCCTCATTATTTATGATGGTGAAGCATCATCTGAAAGAATAGGTAAAAAAAACAGTGGTGTGTCATTTCTGTTTTGTCAAATAGGATTGCTTTAGAAGCTAGTGTAAAATTATACAAGTTTAAAATTAATTACTCTCTTTCTGTCTTTGGTTATGCTTGAATATATATATGTATCAACTGATACACAAATAGAAAATGCCTTGTTAATGACACTGGAGAATTGGGTTTAGAACAGTTCTCACTGAAAAATTTGGCAAGTGCATGCCCTGCTGAAAGAAAGCTTTTGATTTGGTTTATGGGAGTCTTCTACATTTGGTTTGTCGGAGTCTTCTACAGATTCACCAGATGCTTCAGATTTCCCCCCCCCGCCGTGTACACCTTGGTAACTTCTATAATGGTTTGCTTATTTTTTTAGCCTGGTATGGATGAGTCAGCACTTGATAGCCTAATAGATACCCTTGGTGGACCTGAGGAAGATGTGCCTACTACTCCTGTTTACACTGGCCCGGAAATTACGGTATTTTACAGTTCACGTTCTCATTTCTTAAAAGATTCATCCCTAAGTTACATCTGTAGTTGCTCATTACTGCGTTGATCCAGGACTTGTAGCTGTGATCTGCTAAAACAGAGTGTGCACGGTTAGATTTTAATGTTGGTTTTGTTAATACAGAAATGACACCGTTTTGGGAATTTGCTGAAGAATGCATAACTTTGAGTCTGAATGGGAGAGTCACGTAAGAAGGATTAGGATTACAAGCTCAGTGGCTCAGTAAAACACGACAAAAATTTTGGAATTTATAAGTATATAAAAAGCAGTCTAGGTACAGCAATACATCCTACGGTCCGAGACAGTGAAATGGCTTAAATTAGTAATCTGGGAATGGATTTGTGGAATTCTGCGGGATGATGAGCACTGTTGAAGCTGGTGGAGAGGCATGTGCATGACAATAGCTACTGAAAGGCACTGTACAGTGTCCTAGCCAATCTTTGCATTTTCTTTCTGGCAGTGTCACTCTAGGTAGCTCTACCGGAAATTTATTTCGGTAAAGAGCAGTACACAAACATTAATGTGTGCATTGTTTTCACAGGAAGATGTATATTCAAGATACTTGGAAGAACTGGGCAAACGGGAAGGTAGTCTCCCTCCAGACTATGTTAAACTGTTGAAGGTTGGTGAGTTAAAAACCACGTTCTTCATGTGTGTTTCCTGTCATATTGGATATTTTTGCTTCCCATTTACTGCAAAATTATTTCTCATTTTAGAGCAAAGGATATGGCAAAGATGTGATCCCACCAAAAGCAAATGAGCAAGATGAAGTAAGACTTTTTTTTTAATACATTGTTAGGTGAAAATAACCCAGTTACCACTGGATTCCTAAGAAAGTATAAATGTTGCCTGTTCTCCAAAAGTCCCAGGCAGTGGGAGGGGGATGTGAAGTGCCAGATAACCTAGCTACTGATAAAACTAAATAGAGCTTGGCACAGATGTTTTTAATAAAGGTGTAGGAATTTTCAGGTTGCTGAAGCTGAAATGACTCAGATAAATGCTAATGGAGATATTGGGCATAGGAGTAGCAAAGGGGAAAAATACTGTGCAAGCAGGAGTCTCTCTGTAGTACCTTCAGCAAAGACTACTTGTATTTCTACACTTGGCAAGAGATTTCTGTCAGCCAGCTCAATTTTGCTGGTTAGGAAGTTTGAGTTACTAAAAATAAAAGCTTATCTGAGATGTGAATCAACAAGTGGGCGCAAGCACCTTTATTTTTTTGTTGTGTCAGGAACTTGTGCCAATGAGGTCACTGTGTGAGTAATCGTGGGACATACTCAGGCTGTAAACTGAGCTTGACCCGTGATGATATTTGAACTTTCTCGTGGTCATAACTTGGGTTGCAATTCCTTGCTCAGAAGCCAATGACGGAAGATGAGCTTGCAGAGGCCCTGTCATCTGACTTCACCTGCAGCACTGCTTCTGCTCAGGAGGAGAAGACAAGTGTGACAGAGGTATTGACACCTTCCCTGCCATTGCATGCATTTATTGTGAGGGTAAATTGACACTGTTACCACAATATTTCATTTTAAAGTGATGAAATTTCCTGCTTCTTTTCTGTTTTTGCAAATTTGCCTGTAATTTCATCTCGCTCCTAGAAGCCAAACAAAGAAGGAGAAATTGTGCAAGCACGAGCAGCAAGTTCAGTTAAGACCTCAGTTCCTCCTAAGGAGAAGAAAACAAAAACAAAAGAGGTACACAGAGCCATTCTTCCACTAGTTAAGTTCATATTAAAATTTACAGGCATATGCCATTATTATGTGCTCCTGATCTTGCAAAGATGCTCATCATTCTCATTTCTCAGTTGTAAATCCTCTTTATTATAGAAAATACAGGGATAACAAGAATTGCCATTGCTCGGACTCCACTGTATTAAAGATGAGATGATTTTCCTTCTGGATTCTTTTGCAGAATAACTGTGACTCTTCTCACTAGAGGCAGTACAGTAGAAATATTAGTAGGAAAATTTTCTTAGCTCCGTGCTCTGTGTTTGAAACTCGGATATGATGTAATTTTCTCATGGTTTATGAACCTTCTTTTTTTCCCCCTCTGAACAGAGCGAGTGTGACCTTGCACTTTTTTGGTTTGCCATGTCAAGGCATGTGAGAATTGTGTTACATGACATTGTGACACTGTGGGTTTTGGGCAGTTTTTTACTTCCCTTTTTTTTCCTTCTCCCCTTAAGAAAAGCCCCATGTCTTGGCTAAAACTGTGCTGATTCTATCATGTAATTTGGTGTTAAGGAAATTGGGTAAAGCCAAACCAAAATGACCAATCTGGTGCTGGCTGTGTTCTTCATACACGGCATAAAAATACATCAAGTAAAACCCGTGTCAGTTTAAAGAAATAACAAAGTTGTTTGCACATTTTTCTTAAATACAGAAAGTTAAAGACGATGCAATGGATGCTCTTCTTGATACTCTTGGAGGACCTGAACCTGAACCTGAAGAAGATCCTACCCCTGTTGTAGAGGTGTCAGAGGTAACACCTCACTCCTTTTTTACCCTGGCTTCCAGGTTCTGGCTGTGGAATCCTGAGTTCTCTTTGTTAGACACTGGACAAATGTGTAGAATAACAAGAAAGTGACTTTCATGTCAAAGGCATAAGGAATGTGTGAGTCTTCAGTGATTAAGAAACAAAAAAATTAAGAATCCCAAGTGGATACAGGTTGAGTAGAACATAGTGAGGTGGTCTGGAAAATTATAAGCATATCATTTGTTTGCTTATACAGGCAAACATACATACATACATACGTACATTCACTGGTAGATACAGCTCTTTTTGGGTTTTTTCCCCCAGCACTCTGTACAATTTATTGCAAGCTTTCATTTTTGCACATACTTGCTGTTTGATTTTTAATTGACTTTTAGTGTGTGTGCTCCTTATTCCATCAAACTCCACTATCTTTCTAATTTGAGTCTTGCCTCTCACTGGCTTTTGAGAGTTTTGTTTTTCCTCAACAGATAGAATTTAAACAGTAATCCTGTGTTTGCATGCTAAGCTTTAGCTTTTTGGTTTAGTTTTGCAAACTCTGCCTATAACCATAGTTAGAGCAGGTTTTTTCCTGTCTTCACTTACAGCTCAGAGCAAACAAATGACAGGGAAATAGTAAAAAATCTTCTGTTGCTGAGCTAAATTTTGACAAAAAAAGAGCTACTTGTGTTGCAGATTTAGTCAGTCTGGGCCGTCAGATAACTTGGTGGATGCATTTCTTCATGAAGGAGGCCCAGAGAATTAAAAGCTTTGTTTTGGTGCCAGTGATGGAAAACGAGACAGAATTGTGGCTTGTGTAATCAGAGTGCTGAGATGCAAGAAAACCTGAGGATTTTGTACACACAAAAATTCTAAAAGTGCCCGCCACAAAGACAGAGCCCTGAATACTGCCTAAAGTTCTTTAGGATTTAAAATAATTTAGCCACGTTCACATATGGCGTTGAATCCTAAACAATTATGATTTTACCAGAGACATTTGACAGGAATAAATGGAGGGATTTTACTATCTTGTTATATGGAATAATTTCATCTGATGCCAGTCCTTCTGCACGCAGTAGGCAGAAGAATCCTGATGGTGAAGTTGTGTACTTGGGAATTTTTATTTTAATTTCTTCAAGTGACATTTTCAAAATGTTCTTTCTTTTTAAGGCAAAAGCCAAAGAGAAAAAGGAACAAAAGGCTGGAGAACGTGAGGATACAATACCTCCAGAATTCAGGTTAACACCAGAGTTGGTAAGTTTTTCATACCTCCTTTGCTTTGTAGGTAGGGCACTTTTCTTTCATTACAGAGAGGGAAAGAACATGGGGGAAAAAAGCCAAGCTAATACTTAATCAATGTCTTTCTCCTTGGTGATTTCTGTACCTCTGATCTCCTCTTCCTTTGTGGGCATTACTGTTTTTTCCAAGCATTCTGGGCAAAGATCTGATCTTGCCAAGTCACCCATTCCTTCTCCAAGGGTGGTGTTTCTTGTTTCTGACATTAAATCTCAGCCTTGTAAAATCCATCCCTTTGCAGGAGTGCTCTTTGGTATCACTTTCTAATGTAACCTTGAAAAACTGATGTAAAATGGTGGGAAAATTGCACTCTTTTTAATGGTTTGTTTTTTTTTTTTGGTTTTTTTTTTTGGTTTTTTTTTTTTGTTTTTTTTTGTTTTTTTTTTTTTTTTTTTTTTTTTTTTTTTTTTTTTTTTTTTTTTTTTTTTTTTTTTTTTTTTTTTTTTTTTTGGTTTGGTTTTTTTTGGTTTTTTTTTTTGGTTTTTTTTTGGATTGTCACCCAAAGTGATAGACATTGGTTCAAAGTTAACCAAAACAACAGCAGAACATTTTTTGGTGTCTTGTATTGTGCTGACATCACATTTGCTTTTTTCATCTACTTACCCAGCCATGTAAAAATTCCCCATTTAGGGAAATTCCTGTCACTGATTTAATCTTGTGTCTGTAATTTACTTTACATTATTTTGCTGGTGATTGCTGAGTGTGGCACTTATTGTAACAACAGGAAAATGTCAGTAATACTTAATTTCCTCCTAGGATAAAGACGGAAAACCAATATTGCCGAAGCCTGAAGAAAAACCAAAGGTTAGAAAACTGACAATATTGTAGGAGTGTGGCTAGATACCCTGTTTTCTCCCTCTCTGTCATCACTTCTCTCTGTGCCACGATGTAAGTCTCTTGGTCTGCTTGTGTGTTTTACTTCCTTGCACAAAACCTGCTGGTCAGAAGCATCAAGTGGAAGTTGGTTTTGTTGAAATTCATTTGTCTGTGAATGAAGGGATCATATAAGGAAGAGGTTTAGAGAGTTCCAAGACAGGAGAGAGTTACAAAAAGTGGTGCTGACTCAAAGAAAGGCTGTGTGGGGAACTACTGTAAGGTATTCTGTAGAGGTCTTTTGGAGCTGTTAAGGACACAGAGAGGTGAAGCAGGAAAATCTTTTGTTTTCTTGACAGTTTCCTCTCGTTAGTGATCAAGTATAAAGGAAGGTGACGGGAAAGAAGGAAAAAAAGCTGCTGTGGAGATTTTCCTAATCACAAAGAACAGCCTGGACTTTGCAAAGAGTATCCACCGTGGCCTAAAAAGTGCAAGAGAGGATTAAAATATTGAAAGAGAGAGTTGCAAAGATTAATTTTAAAGGCACAGGAAGAAAGTAAAGGAGCTGTGCACTGAAGAAACTGAAGGCTCCAGTTTGGAAATACTGTGAGTTGAGGAGTGCTGCCAACAATTGGAAAAGCACATGAAATCTCTGCTCTCCTGTGTGTGAAGGTCAGGACCAGTTTGAGTGCCTTCTGAGCAGGAATGTGAAGTAATTCGTATTATTCAGGGTTAAAATGTGGAGGGCAGGAATGCAAAGGCAGCAATGGAAAAAAGACTTTTAGTCTCTAAAAGTTTTTATGTCAGGTCTCAGACGGGCGATTGTCCTGAGCAGTGGATATTTGAGAGGTGCACAGGAGGGAACTCCTGCCAGGCATGTCATGAGGAGAAAAAGGGAGCAGCTCTGCTCTGGGGCCCTGCTGACAGGAGATAACCCTCAGGAGATCAGCATGTTCCACAGGTAGCACAAAAGAGATGGCACACTCAAAAAAAATAGAAAACTCTGGAAGAGAACATGGCATAAGCTAAGGGAGGTTGGTTCACGGCTCAGCTGAAGTCCTGCACAAAACCAGGGCAGAACACAAGCCTCAAATCCTGAGGTGTTATGCCAAAGGATTATTAAGTGGTTAGTAGAAAAATATGTATTCCCATGCTCTTCCACCTCTCTTGATGGGAGGCACAAGTTTAATTGAATCCCTGTTCTGTAGGAGAGCCGTGGGAGTGTCAGACACATGTTGCAGTCTTTTTCTGAGCACCTGTTCAGGATAATTTAAAGAGGGTGGTTTTGAGGAAGATGTGCGCACCAGAGTTCATGTGGAATCACCGCTGATGCTTAGATCAGTGAAACCAAAATCAGCAAAATGGGGAAAGCTGTGTTAATAGCTGGAAACCATCAGCCACTTACAGTTCGTCCATGATTTCTGGTGAAGGCAGAGTCCTTCCTTCAGGATTTCAGCTAGGGTTTGTCTTTTTTTTGGGCCTCTACTCTGCGTAGCCTTAAGCACATACAGTGGCATTACTTTTGTGAATAAAAGTTACTACCTAAATGCCTTTTTTTATTTAGTGTCTGAAGGAGGATTTCAGGCATTATGAAAAGTGGGGCCTTACGTGTCGAGATGTTTTATAAAGAATTAGGGAAGGGAATGAGGGAAGGGTTTCTCTCTCTGAAATGTCATTTTATGCATTATGAGTCTGTCCCTAAGCTCTTAAGTTCCATGCAGCAGGTGAATGGCCATCACTGCTAGCAAAAATTTAAACATTTATCTGTGAAAAGTAATTTGGGGAAACCCAGGAGCTTCAGGTATATAGATGTGGAGATATATGGATTGCAGAGGCCTAGTTCACATAGTGTCAGTAGATTGTAAAAGATCACACACAGAAGGAAGCTAAATCTGCGTTTTTATTCACCAAAACACGTGCAGTGAAAACCACTGAGTGTTAGCAGTCAGAGGACAGGCTAAGGGAACTTCCAGGCAACTCTAGTTCTGCTAGTAAATATTAGCATTTTCTTCCTAATTAAGAGGTTGTATTTTCCTTTTCAGTAGCCCTGTCTTGAACAGTATATATCTGGTTCTCTATATTATGTTTTATATGTACAGTTCTCTGCATTACATTGACTTGTGATAACAAAGAAACTTACTGTGAAGTGTGTTTTTCTTTAATTTTATGCACTGCAAAATTAGTGCTGTTTTGTTGCACGTAATTGTGAAAGGTTACTTCAGTGTAGGCTACAGATGTTTTCCTGCTTTATGAGTAGCTGAAATACAGTTCTTGAAAAAGTAAATTAAAAAGAGGCAATGAGTCACCTGTGCCATGTGTCTTTTTTTTTNTTTTTTTTTTTTTTTGCAGCCTTTGAGTGAATCTGATCTTGTTGATGAATTCTCAAAGGACTTTGCCTGCCCTGCACAGCCTGCAGTACAACCCAAAGCACCAAAGCCCTGCAACGTGTCCAAAGTATGTCTTTCTGCTTCACAGGAGAAGCTGACACTGACAGTTTTGCTAAAACTGGGTAGTGCTGCTGTTCTTTCAAGAAAAACATTTGTTCTTCTCTTCCTGTTTTACTCTTCCTGTAGCCTTTAGTGGAACGTGCAGCATTGCCACTCAGCTCTTCATTGAGAATCTTCTGCCTTTAAATTTAGACTTTTCTTTGTCATTTAGTACTGTATTTAGGAAAAAAAACAAGAAAAAGAGCCATTTAACAGTTACATTTTGCGTGTCTTTTAAGCTTATTCGATAAAATACGGTGTAAATTGTTCTGTTTTCAGAAGCCATCAGGTTCTGTGCCTGCAAAACCCACTGAGGACGAAGTGGTCCCTCGTGCCACAGCTTGCACTGTGCAGTCTGCAGCTCCCGTGTCTTCAGTGAGTAGTGGAAGCCCCTTCAGCTGGAAGCTAAAGCAAAACTCAGTGTTTCATTTATGGAATGGTGGAGCACGGTGTCACAGTGCTCATTTTCAGTATTGCATGTTCTTCCTCCATGGTGGCAGCCCACAAAGGCTGAGTGGGTCACAAAAAAAAAGCGCCAAGTCAAGCACAAAGTGAATGGTCAGTGACCTTCCTCAAAGAGGAAGCCAAAATGACAGTTCTTGTGGTCTCCTCTAGCTCTTACTGCCCTAAAAGGGGATGTTTGTGAACCTAATAGGGACTGCAGGGAAAGACAGAAGCAGGTTTCTTCAAACTAAAAATTGTGTTTGCTGTCTCAACTCCCATGCAGGTCGGTCCTGTAGCAGATGAAGCACTGGAAGCCTTGTCCAGTAGCCTAGGAAAGAGGGAGCCTGATCCAGATGAAAAAAAGCCTGCTGTGGACAAAGTTAAGGTAGAGGAAGAAAATCAGACCTCATAAAATAGACTGTTGATGTAATTACCTTCAGCGTTACTCCATTTCCTCAGGTCACAAACAACGCAGACATCACATTTTCACTTCTTTTAAAAACAAAATGTACTGTTGAAACCAGTACTGTTCTGCTTAGAAAGTACTAGTAGGATTTCAACACAGTACCTACACTTTCCTAATAATTCTGACTATTGCAGTGCAGTAGTTCCCTCAGTTTCTCAAAATTGTGTTTTTTATCATGTCTTTCTGCTGAACTGAAGCAGAATTAAGATGCCCATCAGTTGTAGCACACAGTATGGTCCTTTTTCTGAAGGAACCAAATTTATGATGAGGGGTTTAAATTAGGAATTATGCACAAAACTTTGGGGGTTTATGTATTTAAATCGGGAGCCATAAGTAAGTCACTGAAATCCTGTCTAAGGGAATGCTGTTCCTAAGCACAGTCTGAATGCCCCCATCTGCCACCCTAAACCAGATGGAATTGGCTGGAGTCAGAAACCAGCCCTTCTGGTGGCTGAAATTCTGTCAGGCAAAAGTTCCCCAAATTGGGCTTTAGTCCCTTTTCTTAGCTGGCATTTTTCCAGCATAATATGTGTGGGGGTAATAATTTTTGAAATGGGCCACTGATTTCTCTGTTCAGCCCTTCTCTGCATGCAGCCCAGGCAGCTGTTGAGTGGATTTCCAAAAATGTCAAGAATTAAGACACAGAAGTGGTTTTGATTTTGGTCCACCCTTGTCTATTCACTTCCCTCTGATAGCTCTATTGAAATAGGTAGAGCCACTTCTGATACACAGAGGAAGAATCAGGCAGAGGAGTGAAGGCTTTCTCAAGAGAAAATGCTTTCTTTTATTTTTCGTGGGGTTTGTATCTGGTGGTTGGGTTGAATGAGAAAGACCAATTTGAAACAGAAGAGTGAAGGCTGAAAGCTTGCTCATGTGCATTTCTGTTGGTAGTTGTTTTTCTTACCGTGATTTCTATTTTGCCTTCACAGGAAAAAAACAAAAAGGAACAACTCAAAAAACTGGGTGAAGAAGAAGAAACAATTCCTCCAGAGTACAGACCAACAAAAGCCAAAGTAATTTATTTAATGTGCTGTCTTAGTCTTGCTTCCCTTTCATTCCTCAGAACATGTGGATAAAACTGAGACTCCCATTTCATTTTGGAACACTGATGTTTTGGTTCAGCCATTTTTATAGTATCTAGAAATTCTGGTTTGTAGTTCCCACAAATATCTGGCATCTATCACTGGATGCCTGCATGGGCATAGGAGTGTTTTTGATGCAGGTACCTGCAGATTAATAATTGTCTGAGATTAGTACACTGGAGTCTTTCAGTAGCTTCTGGTATTTTAGAACTAAATAAACTGTGATTGGTTAAAGCTGTTAAGAAAACCCCAAGGACCTCGGTGTTTTAGTGGCATCTTGAGTAGCAGCAGTAGAGGCTGCTGGTCAGATCCCTGTCCTGTGTAACACTTTTTGTTCCTCAGTGAATGCTCCCAGAGTGCTTGTGTTGTGTGGCCATTTAAGGACTGCTTGGTTTAATTAAATGTTTTTTTCGTTGTAGGATAAAGACGGAAAACCACTCCTACCAAAACCAGAGGAGAAGTTACAGGTAAAACCAGTGACTGTTCCAAATAACTGTTTCATTCATTAATTACTTACCAAATGTCAGCAGGGTTACCCCATGTTCAGTTTAAAAATGGGCTGTGTTACCTGCTTACTTATTAAGAGATGAAGAGACTTACAATCTTCTTTTTTTTTTCTTTTCAATGGCAGCCTATGAGTGAAAATGAACTTTTAGAGGGTTTGACAGAAGGATTTTCCTGTTCTACATCACCACCTGCACCATTACCTGCATCAACTGTACTAAAGGTGAGTACATTTGATTTCTGAAAGCTGGCTTTATTTTCAAGGTGTTTGAATAATCTTGACATTTTGTATGTTTCCCGTCATGTAAAGTTCCTTAAAAGAAATCCAATAACTAAAAACTTAAAATATTTCTTGTGATAAGTTAATAGAAAAGCAGGACTTTAAAAAACAAACAAACATAAAACTAAGTAAGTTAGGTGACCTATCTTTTTACCAAGCAGTGCTTTGCAGCTGAGGATTTTAAAATGGTTTTTTGGGAGTGTTAGATGGGCTTGGTGAAATCTCAGTTCTTCTGGAGTCACGTTAAACCTGTTAAAACTTCAGCTGTGGTGGGCTTTAACCCAGAAGAACAGACTGAGATGAGCAGTTGCACAGTGTGAATGTGGGGGTGTGTTTCAATCTGAAATTAGCAAAGCTCCTCAGGAAAAATAAAGTCCTAGAAATTAACTGTGTGGGCGCTGTGTTTTGGACGTGTGGAGTCTGATGAGTGTTTTCCTCGGGGTCCCCTGTGTGTCTTCTTCTTCCAGAAAGCCAAGGAGGGTGTTGAGCCTGGGAGTTCCTCGGATGTGATCTCTGCTGCTACAGTTTCCTCAGTGCACTCAGCAGCCCCTGCAGCTTCTACCTCAGTAAGAAACCTCTCCTGTAGGTCCTTACCCCAAAAAGAGGGGCTGAGTAGTGAGGAGAGGCAGCAGCATGATCCAGACCAGTTTGACCAGCGTGGACTGTTGCAAAAGTTAAAAATTTATTGCTAAAAATGGCTATTGCAGAGGAGGAAAGTGTTCCCCTGGGGGAAAAAGAAAAAAAGAATGAGTGGACACTCCAGGCAGCACCATGACCCCCTTTGAATACCAGGGGAACTCTCCTTCCTGGCATTTACTGCAGTGTTGCTCTCATATTTTGATCCACACAGAGGGATCTTCCCCCTGGTGCTCCCAGCCTGGTTTGGAAGGGGAATGTGAAGCTCCTCCTGCCTGTGTTGGTTTTAAGGGCTTTCTTTCTCTCCAGGTTTTGGATAAAATTGCAAAACGAATGGCAGTTGCCAAACAACCATTGCCAAACAATTGCCAATCATTTCATAGACCTGTTCTCATGACAGCAGCTAGGCTTATTTATAAAAAAAAGAAAGCCATTAAAATAAATTCCGTAAGCTCTTCCTGAAATTATGTTTTCTGCAGGTCTAAATGTTCTGTATTTTTCCCCAGCTATTGTGCTACAGTGCAATTACAAAGGGAGAGCTCTTTGTTCACTCAAGTTGTACAGTTCATTAGCCAGCACTTATATATTAGATTGATGAACTACACCATTTTTGCAGCAGATATGCTTTCACAAATGTGTTTCTGTTTTATTAGGGAGGAAAAGAGATGGATGATGCCTTGGATCTCCTGTCTGACTCCTTGGGACAGAGGGAACCTGACCCTGATGAGAACAAACCAGTTGTGGATAAAGTAAAGGTAACAAAAGACATTCTGCAGCTTGAGCAATTTGGGGAGAAGGAGGGGTGGGAGGGAATAAACCAAACCAACAAAAAAAACCCCACCAAAACCCCCCAAAATCTGCAATAGTTCTCATATACTCACAGGAGTATATGAAATGGGGATTTTAGATGTTGTAAGAGTAAGGTTATTGGAAAAAAAAACCCGTGCTCTTATGTGTAGGTGTATCAACCATTCTTCAGTCATCTGGATTACTTGTGTGTCCTGTGAAAAATGTTGATTTGGTTAATATCCTTTAGCCACTTGGAGGCAAGTGTTGAAATGTTACAGGAGATTTGAAATAATTTTAGTTCAGCGCCTTTCATTGCCATTATTTTCATCATTTTTCAGGTGTCTTCTCAGGTCTCAAGCTTCTAAAATTGATTTTCTGACCCGTTTTTTGTCAAGCTTTGACTTTTGTAACCTGAAGTATCAAGTTCACTTAATCAGTCACATTTTTAAACTTCCTTGTTTCTGCTGGTTTTGTCTTCATTTAGTCTTTCATAAAATCCTATAAAGGCCCTTCTGCTAATAAGAAAATAAATTTCTGCATAATAGTAGTAATAGTAGTAATAATTAGTAATTTTTACTTGTTGTAAATTGTACTGTAAGCTACAGTAAAGTACATTACTGGGGAAAAACCAAACCACCATATGCTGCCTATCAATAAGTTTAGGCTGGAATCTTAGCTGGAAAAAAAAATAAAAAAGAGATCCCTAAAATGTCTGCATTAACAAAGACAAAAATGTTCTTTGGCAGTCTGCTTAAAAAACTCCTTGTGATGTTCTGTGTGGCATGTTCCTGGTATGCTGCCAAAAATCAGACCAGCATAAGTTGAAAAACAAATGTAGTTTTTAAAACTTTCAGGCGTGAAACACGCTGCATAGTGAAATGAATAATAAACGGGGATTTTCCCAGTAGGTTTAATATTTTAAAGTGGAAAAGGCCATTTGTCCTAAGTTTGATAAGCCCCCTGACTTATTCATTGCTAATATTTCTAACATGGGTATTAAAGTTGTTAAAAAATTAAATACTTTCAGGAAAAGGCTAAATCTGAACACAGAGACAAACTTGGAGAGAGAGAGGAAACAATCCCACCTGACTATCTAAAACTTCTGGAGTCAGGTGAGCAGGTAAGGAAAACCTTTCCTAGTTTTTATTTGCAACAGTGGAAATTTGAGTCTGAGCCAGTCTGGCCTCTTTGAAATTACAAGTTGAATAAGTGAGTGTCTGTACTGTATTTATGTATTAGGGTAAAACATGGAAATACCCTGCAGTGAGAGTAGCTCTGTCCTTGCATGCTTATAGGTCAAAAAGCAAAATAAAAAAAAAAAAAAGTAGTTTTGTTCTTATTTTGTTTTTTGTTTCCTTTTCCAATTGGGCAGTCTGAACAAATAAATCACTTTGAACTACTAAATAAATCCGTTCAGAACAGTGCACATTTCCTTGGAAATCTGTGAATACTCAGTATTCAGTAGTGCCATATGTAAATAGTTGTATTTAGAAACTATTGTGGCCAGTTCAAAATGAGGATGTGCTTTTTTTCTTCCCAAGAGTAAACCAGCAAAGCCAACAGCAAAGGATGACGTGAAGCACAAAGGACAGAAGGTAACATTTATGATGGGCTTTACTGAGGATTTATTTTTTTATATTCGTGATATTTATTCTGTGTTTTTTTTTTCATGCTCTGGGCTCTGATTTTGTTTCAAAGTTGTGTCACTGTAGGCTTAAAGGGTGATTCACTGCAAATATTCATAAATGCAGGAGGTAGTAGGAACACTGTGGACAGTAAAGCTTTGGTGAGGAATAACTCTTCACAATAAATGCAGTATTTATGTACAGCTGCATTATGAGTGTTGAGGAAATCATGCCTCTTGGAAACCTCAAACAGACATCTCTGCCATATGTGTAAAAATGGTACAGGTCAGGTGTGTTTTTCTTTAAGAAAGGGATAATTAAAGCAGACATAAATTCATTAATTTGACTGTGGGAAGTTGGGTTGCATATTTTGTGACTTCAGAATTACAATGATTGCAGAAACCTGCGGATGACAGTGCAGCTATTGATGCCTTATCAGGTGACTTTGATACTTGTGCAAAGGCCCCTGCTACACCCCAGCGCTCAAAGGTAGGACATTTCCTGCTAATAACTTGCAAAACAATCAGTTTTTCACTCCTCACTGCTCTTTGCAGTAGCTCAGGTTAGGTTTACAGGAAGCCTGTCCAGATGCAGGGATTGTCTCACTGCTGCAGTGGAAGTTGGATGCGTTTTGCTGTGCACTAAATATTTGGAAGAAGGAAGGTTTGTGGTAGTTAGAGCCTTTTAGACAGGCTTGGAAAAGTCAGCTGAGCAGAGCAAGGTGATGATAGTTTTTGGAGTCTCCAAAAACTGCAGAGAGGCAGAGAAACTTTTCCTCAGTGATAGGAGGAACTGTGTAGCAATGGTTGTAGGCTGGAGCTGAGACAGAGTTCAAGAGGGTTTTGTGGAGAGAAAAGCAGGGAGCAGCAAAGACTTTTAGATGTGTTATGGAAAACAGCAGAGTAACAAGAAGAAAGCAGAAGGAATGGACTGGAGAGGTTTTGCAATGAGAAAAGGAGCAGCAGCTTCGAAACTGATGTTCAAATCAGCTGTGATTCCTGGGAGGAAAGAGCTGTGTTTCCAAGCAGCTCTTCTGGCCGCTGCAGAATCCTCAGGCAGCTGAAGGCAGGACCATTGGTGTTTCACGTGCTGCTTCATCTGCTTGTGACCTAAATCTGCAGCACTATTGCTCTGTAGTAAACACAAAATCTGCCCATCTCTACCAGGTTTTTCTCATGCACAGTCTCTAGTCAGCACGGCCTGTGTTGCTGCCAGCCCCACTCAAAAGATTGTGTTTTGGCAGATAAAGTAGGAGCCATCAGTGCTCTATTCTTCTTGTAACTGTAATTATTTTCTTTTTCTTTGGAGTGTAGGACAAAAGCGGAAAGGAAGCCACGACCACTAAACCAAGCTCAAAGGATAAAGGAAAGCCCAGAGACCCTAAAACGGTATAAAAACCTGGAAATACTACGTAATACTACATGCATAAATACTACGTGTGTTGTAGTATGGGCAGTCATACAAGAGGGGCAGCTGGATTTTGGATTCTTATTACAGGGTTGTTATTTTGAGGGGAGTTTTACACCAATAGGTTGAACTTGATCCATTTTTGTAAACCTGCACATAGGAGAAAGGCCCCTGACTATTTCACAGGAAATTGGCAATTAACAGGGTCAAAAAAATACGTATCTTTCAGACAGAGTGTGGTCTTCTGAGGGGGGGTCAGTGCATGCTCCACAGGCTTCTCCTTCCCAAATTTGTTGATCTAAGAGTCCCACTTTGCATGCCTATAGCTGCCTCAGGCAGGATCCCCACCACTTCTCTCATTTCTTGACAGCTTTGAGTAACAGCATCCCCAAAGTACTCCTACAACCCCAGCCAGGTTCCCGAGTTATTATCATAAATTATTTTTTGAAATTAATGAGGACCTACATGCTTTCATAAATATGCAGAATGAACATGGTGGGTGAAAGGCAGGCAGTTGTTTCTAATTTCAAAAAAAAAGGAAAGGGGTAGGGGAAAGATAAAAAGGGTTGCTTGGCTTTTGTTATCTGTAAGTACAGAAAATTGATTTAGGTTAGGGTAAAACTTGTTCTGTCCTGTTGTGCTCACAGAGGATTTTTGCAGTAGATGCCTGAATCAGATGATGACATTTGCTCTGGGAATTTTACATTTTACATGTCAGTGATGGGATTTCTTGTTATTAAATCACCACAGGTGACCACAGAACTGACTCGTAATTCTCAGTGTAAAACTGAGGGGTGTCTTTATCTCCTCTTCAGGAGGATGTTGTGAGCTGTGACCTGATCACTGGTGTGGGTAAAAGGGTGTTGAGGAACAGGGAATGACGAGGTCAGGCACAGCCCACTCTGTCTGATAAAAAGGAATTTGTGGTGAAAAGGTGAAAATATTTGTACACAGCAGGAGTCACATACACTCTTGCTAAACTTTTTGTGTTTCCAGTGCAGGTTGTATTTATGTCTGAACTGTGATTCTGACGAGTGTCTTGTCACTGCCTGATTTCAGGTTTTAGCTTGGTTCAGTTTCTCACTGTCTCACCCTCTCTTTAGGCAAAGGGACAGTCCTCCAGCAGCAAATCTGAGAAGCAGAAAACAAGCTAAACGTTAACCTTACCAGGTGAGATTTCTTCTTCCCTGTCCCCTGGGCTACCACAAGGACAAGTCAATGCTTGTGAATTAAAGCTGAGTTTTGCTGGCAGTCCTTGAACCAAACCAAGGCATGGTTAGAGCTGTTAACACACAATGCTTGGGATGGCTTTGCGCTTCAGTGTTCCCAGGCAGAAAAGGCCTTTTTTCACACCCTTTATCCACCCAGTTTGTACAGAGCTACTCATGTAGCTAAACTCCTTTAGGCTGTGGAATTCCAAGCATTCCCAGGTGTGAGGTGCTGCTTGCCCAAGACATTTTCACAGAGTAAGGAGGACCAGGACCAAGCACATCTCAGCTGGGGGTTTTGCTCTTTAGGATAGTGAGCTTGTGCCATTCATTACCTCTGCTCTGGACCCATCTGGAGCAGGGCCTCACTAGAGGCTTAGTTTCCCATAATTCTTCCCAGATTTATGTTGTGAGTTTTATTTCCAATTTACAGAAGATGAGCGCTCTGACTTTTTGACTTTGTTTTGTTTTGTTTTCTTCCCCCCAGGATCCTGGTGCACCGTGTAAAATGTCTTCTTTCTGTGGGTGGATGATTATTCCTGAAGAACAAAAGCTGATGGCAAAAGCAGATAGTTATTCTGGGTGGTTTTTGTACAGTGATAACTTGCTGGACTTCTTCTCATCTTTTCTTTTTTCCCGGTAGTAGACTCAGGTGGTTTGTTTCTTTCCCCCAGCAGTTCAGTTTATTAAGATTCGCACAGTCTGACTTTTTTGTAATTTCTTTCGGCGTTCAGGGGGAAAGAATGCTTTCTATTTGCAGGAAATATATTGCATCGATGAAGAGCTATGCCAA
>VWZT01003682.1:12087-24350 GCA_013397055.1 Pachycephala philippinensis | reverse complement strand
AGGAAGGAAGGAAGGAAGGGAACCCAGTATATTCAATGAACTTCACAGAATATTCCTGAACTAGGTTATTTCATCCACAATTCATCTACAGAGAACTTCATAACAGTGTGTTATTTCCTTAATTGCCAATTAGGCAAGCACTTTAACCACAATCCAGTAATTATGTTCTGTGTTTCACCATTTCCCTCAGAGACGCAAAAAATGGGAATACAGAAGTTTTTCCCTACACCAGCTGTACATTAAGTGATCACCCCTACAACTTTTAGGCTACGTTGACCTCTGGAGGTGACATTTCACAGAAAACTCTTCAATGGAGCTGCAAAACAAGTGTGGTTATTTATTTTTTCTTATTTCTCTTGTAGGAAGCTACATTACTTAATGTCATAAAGGTCACCTTAATGCATCACTGAGGCCATAACCTGAGAAGAAAATGTCTCTGGCAGAATGGATAAGCATCATAATAATAGTGATTTAGTTTTATTTTTTCCTCTTCCAAAAGACATTTTCTACTGCTTCTCATGGGACAGCCATGGCAAACTATAGAAACTTTGCTTTTACTGCATATGCAATAGATGCAGACTGCAGGAGAAGTTTCTTTTTCAAAATTATTGATTGCTTTTTCAGCTGAAGAAAATATGTTTCTTCCCCTCAACAGCAGAGGAATTAATATTTTATGGTTAAATCCTGCTGATTTCAGCCAGATGTCCCTCTTAGTAATATGCTTCCAGACTGAAACTTTTTTTTTTAGAGGAGCACTTATTAATGCTGAAAAATAAACAAACAAATGATCAAAAGAAACCTCCCAAATAAGAAACGAACCTCAATCAAGATCTAAATACAGATGACTCTATATTTATTGATAACAACAACAACAACAAAGATTCAAATAAAACTCCACTACATTTAGATTTAGTTTCACAGAGAGGAAATACAAAATTTAATTTCACAGAGAGGAAATACAAGCAGCTTCTTTGATAATACAGAAACAAATCATATCAATTTTCATATACACAGGGGAGAATACAAAAGCCTTATTTCTTGATTTATATACCATGAAGAAACATATGATACTGCTTTTTAGATGAGTTTGAATGGTTTAAATCATGGGCAGTGTAGTCATTGTTCTTTTTTTTTTTGCCAGCCAGGTGCTCCAAGCCCAGAAAAGGCTCTTTTTTTCAGCAAGAGTAGCCAACAAATCCTTCCAACCCATAAAGTGCTTTGCTTACAGAGCCAAACAGGTGATTGTTAAACTTCTCATGCTACAACGAACCTGTAAAAGAGCCCAGGCTGACGTTGGTGATATGATTCACATTTATTGAAAGAAACTGTTACTGTAATTACAAAACCCCAGGAAAATAATACTAATTTTGTACACAATTGTTTTGGTTGTTGTTATTATATTTATGACTTCAAAAATATTTTTTATAGTACCTGCTTAAAGCGCAAGGTCAATGAAACTGACCTGCTCGCCCAGTTTTCTTATCCAAAACTATCCAAATTCCCTCACACTGTGGAAAAGCTTGAGGAAAAGTCCTACACCTTTTTCAGAGACATCTTCTGAGACAAACAGAGGAGAGAACCACACTTCCAAGCCTCGGGCAGACAGCACTGGCAAGTTTCACAGGAGTTTTCTTCTGCCACCCTTCTCATCCCAGCGTGGAAGGGAACCAGGGCTTGAGCTCAGAACTTATTTTCAAGTTCCAGCTTGTGGGTTTTGGGTACATTCAGCTGCCAGCAATGCCCCAGCACCCCGGTTTTAGCTGCCAAGCAGCCTCCTAAAATGGATGTTTGTCATGAAATCGAGCATTTTCAGCTTGCACAACTTAATTATATTAAATTATGAGGCATTAGTAGGATGTAGAGGTGCATTTTAGATGTGATAATGGCTGTTTTCCATTAATGTGTTCCAATCCTTGGCAAAGTCTTGCTCACAGTGATCTTTAACCCTTTAAAAGCTGTGACTAGTTGATGTTATATACAAGGTACACTTAGAAGAAAACCTGCTGTGTGTTCACAGTCTGAAGGCACTGATTAAACATTAAGTTACTACACAATATCTGATGACCTGTTAAAATATGGGGGGCAAAAAATTATAATAGCAATGCAAATTAACTTTCAGTAAAGTTAAGTGCTGCCACAGCAGTTTGGCTGTCACACAACACATTCCTTCGCTTGTAACTATTTATTTAATTTTTCTTTTCTTTAGTATTTCCCTTGAAACACTAAAAGGTTGGATTTCTGGTCTACAAGTTCATTAGACCCTCTGCCATCCATGGCACCTGCTTTGCTTTGGGCCTATGTCACAGTAACAAAACACCAAACCTGACTCTTTCTCCAGGAATTTTTACAGCCTATTCTACAGTTTCACTGGGCTTTTGTGCTCCCCAGCTGCCATAAAATAATGATAATATTGTATCACTAAGTAATTTTTTATCACAGAGAAATATGTGACACGACAAAAAATGGGTACTATAACTTACACTGCCACCCGTTGTGACAAGGCTGTGAAGTACCCAACCACTGAATAAGTGAAATGAATGAGTGTGATCAATGCTTCACCACAACCCCACTTTAAACACGCTGCTGGCTGAGTAATTTTGACACAAAACCAGCGTGGCAGTAAATGCACATTCCCTGAAATTCGCTGTGTGTTCATTCTCAGTGTTACTAAGAAGCCAGTAAGGGATTTTCATGGCGGGCTGTCAGCAAGAGGGATTTCCCTGCAGGATGCTGTGCTCAGACCAGTGCTGACAAGCAAACTTTCTGTGTGGTACCCTTGTCCCAGCACAGCCAGGAGGGCACAGTTACAAAAGCCACCTGCAAAGGTTTTAGGCTGCCCACAGCTCCCCTCATGGGCCTGCACCCACCCAGTGTCAGGCCCAGCCCTGCAATATCCCCCCTAAATAATTCCATTTGCTTCCACTTTGTGTCTGTTGACCCACACTTATTCTTCTGGGACACTCCTGGCCTGCTCTTTACCCTGTGCATGATCAGGAAACCAAACCAGGCCTGCTCATTTCGCTGCAGATCCTTGCAAATTGAGTTTTCTGGGACTGCTGGATCTCACTAGCAGCTCAGAGCTCATTAGGGAATCTAATTTAATGTCCTGGCAGTGCACAGCTGCTTTCCAGAGCATGCATGGATACATGGCAGTCCCTGGATTTGGTAGCCCCGCAGCAATGGTGCTCCCACTCTTCCAGCTGGAGACTGAGTCCAACTCTCTGGAAGGAAACAGTGACATTTTTTTCCTCCTCTGGTTTCCCCTGCCAGAGCACACTGCTCTTTTTTGTATCTGTTCTAGGCCTCTACCAAACCAGCAAAGGGCAGTTTGTCTCCTGAAAGCCCATGACATGAAATCTTTGACCAGAAAAAACAATCCCGAGTCAGTCTGCAGTGTTCAAAGGCGCCTCCTGGAGCAGCTCCAGCTGGGGACAGCCCTGTGTCTGAGGGAGCTGGGCTGTGTGGCTCAGTGCTCCCTGGATGCAGAGAGCCCAGGAGTGCTGCCAGAAGCGTGGTGAATAGAAGAGAAGCTCATCTCTCAGCTATTCCAGCCCAGAGCCGGGAGATGATCCCCCCAGGCTCCTGTCCTTGCCTCCTCCAGCTGGTGACCAAAGTGAGGTTTCTGCCCTCCAAGAGGTGGCAGAAGATCATCCTTTGGCACAAAGGTCATCTGCTTGGTATTTCAGGTACAGCAAACATAGGACAGGGTCAGAACACCCATTTCCCCAAATTCTTGTGACCTCATCATGCCCAGCCCCACTGTGGGGTTTTTTTCTTGCTGCCAATCTTTGGTGGTGCAGCCAGACTTCCCTGCAAGATCTGGGAAGGGAAGGGGTCAGGTCCATCACTCACTGCTGCTCCCCTAAGAGGACACACAAGCATACACAGCACTGCCTTCACAGAGGTGCAGAAGTGTGACTTTCAACCTTTCTGTAATTCTCTTCTTGTCCCCCAGGCTCACACACCCTGAGTTCCACTTTTTACCTCACCTCAATCACTGTAGTCCTGATTTTTTCTTTTCTTTGAAAACACAGGAGGTCTTCATGCCACATGTAAAACTCAGTCTGTCCTCACCTTTCCACCTCTCTCTGTCATTTATCAAGCCAGATATAAAAGCTGTCTGTCCCACAGATTAAACATCACCTGAGAGAAAGAAAAAGAGAATGGGAGCTGTCTCCAGCTCTGGCGTGCCCTGACAGCAGATGGACAATATGTTGAAATCTCTGCCCTGCCTTTTACGAGATCAGTTGTTGGCTATGTAGCTCTGCTGCTATTTTAAGCTTTAATCTCCTTGCTTTCTGCTGGCAGCAGGGAAAGTGGATGCGTTGCTACCTCCTTGCACATCCGTGCTGCAGTTCCTCTCTGCGGAGGAAACCAGGGGTACCACTCCCTGCAAAATGTCATGGATTGGGATTTTCTGTTCCCCTTGGCTCTGACCCCTTTAACAAGCAAAGTGGAGGGCAGAAATGCACTTCCAAGTACTTTTAACCATCTCTCCTTAAAATTACTTGAACAGGGACTCTTACATAAGGTGGGTTTGAACTTCACTCTTCAAGGACCATTAAGGTGGAAGTGGTAGATGCAGGGTCCCTTGCTAGCACTGCATTTCCCCACAAGACAACAAAACCCCAAATAAAAGCAGCAATTTGTCTACGTTTCACTCAGAGACAAAACCTTGACTCCAGTTTTGTGGGGATGTGGCAGAAGCTCTGGGATAACGTAGGTCATGGCAAAGCCAGTGGAAATGCTTGCAAATCCATGTCCTCCATCTCTCTGCCTGGTCTTTGCTCTTCAGACCTCTGACAAAGTCGCCCAAATGAGCCCAAGAACTTCTGCTGGCCTGAGCAAAACCGCAGCTACTTCAAAAGAGGACACGGCCCCAGGAGGATTGGGTAAAAACACCATTAAATATAAATGCCGGAGGAGGAAAGCCAGTGACTCATTTGGCCAGCAAAGGGCAGGCTTTTCCAGCCAGGCACGGGTGGATCGGCTTTTCCTCCGGACGGACGGGGACACAGTGCCATCAGCTGGGCACTCGCAGCCACCAACCCAGCGCTTTCCCACCCGAAGGCAGGGGCTCCACACATCTTTTCCCTGGAAAAGCTCCTTGTGGCAGGCGCACGCAGAGCGTGTGCCCGCCCCTAGGTGAGCAGGGCAAGCCAGCCTGCAGCACAAAACCAGGATTAGGAAGTCTTGAGCCCATTAAGAGGACAGCAGCTAATCCTCGCTGCCAAGGAGCTTTAGGGACCTTGTGTCCCGCAAGGTGCACCCTGCCATCCACCAGCACTTGTCACCTGCAGGTTGCCAAGGTTTGGGCTGGGAGAGAGTTAATTTTCTTCAGAGCTGGACAGGGCTGGTTTGGCTCTGTGCTGAAAATATCGCTGATAACACAGGGATGGTTTTTTTATGGCTGAAGAGGACTCGCACAGCATCAAGTNGCACACAGGGCTGGGGGGAGAAGGAGGAAGGGGGTGTGTTTGGAGTGATGGTGTTTGTCTTCCCAAGCCACCAGTGATGGAGCCCAGGTTTCCTGGGGATGGCTGAACACCTGCCTGCCTACGGTGAATGAATTCCTTGCTTTGCTTTCCTCACATATGTGGTTTTTCTTTCCTCATTAAACTGTATTTATCTCATCCCATGCATTTTCTCACTTTTACCCTTCTAATTCCCTCCCCAATCCCGTTGGAGGGACAGTGAGTGAGCAGCTGCATGGGGCTCGTTGCTGGCCAGGGTTAAATCAGTGACATCAGTGGTGGCCCTGGCACTGGCAGCAGTCTGCCGTGAAGGCAAAAGCTTCTGCCCACAATTTGCTTTGGCAGCCCCTTAAAAAGAAATGGGAGGTCTGCATGACAAGCTGGAGAAATTGTATTCCTTAATCTTTAATGGTCAGGGGAGTGCAGCTGACTGTATAGCCCAGCAAAGTGCAGACAGCCTTGAAAAACTCATTAATTATGCTCCCTCTCTTCCAAAATGCAACTGGCCTCTCCACTGGAGTATGCCAGCACATCTCTCCCTGAAGGGGACAGCTCTTATTTTCTCTTTTCCTCTTTTCTGCTCCCTGAAAAGGCAGCTGCAGACCCTTTTTCCCAGGTGTACTTGCTGTTAATCCAGGTGAAAAAAAAACCCTTTCCCTTCTTTTCCCCTCTTTTTGTTACCTCTGCTCCTCCGCAGTTTATCTCCTCACTCCCTGTCCTCTTTCTGCTGCCGGCTGGCTGCAGGGCTTCTCAAACCTGGTTTTAAAATGCAAAGTGACTTCTGGACTGCATAGCTCTACGCCAAGCCTTCACAGGCAGTGGCTAAGAAAATGTACTTATTCCCTGCTCTCTAACGTGGGTCAAAGCTTATTCCAATAGGTGCTTTGGCATGAGAGGAGCAACCTCAGGAGCTGACAAAGTGATGTGATTTGAAGGACTCAGGCTTCAGCTTCACGGGTGGGTGACTCCTGAGCAATGTACATGCAGCGGGTCTTTCTGTTTCTTCCCAGCAGCTCTCATGAACTCCTCTGGCTCTGCTTAATTTGAGCTGTGTATGTGGGTACATCCTATTTATACAGATATATCCTGTCTCCTGAAGAGTTTCTCTCTCTCTCTCAGGAGTTGTTGAGGGAACTTTCCAGGCTGACCAGTCAGGAGTTTCCCTGGGAGTCACACTCCCACTATCCCAAGCCTTTAACTGCTGGGACTGACACTGTTTCACAGCAGACAGCGAGAGACGTCACAAAAGAAAGAAATTCACAGTAGTTAAGTGAAACTGAAGGCCAAACTCGACTGAGGAGGGTCCTTTTGAAATTTACCCAACAGAGTCACTAGAAGAAAAATGAAATTCAGAGCAGGGCAGTGTCCCAGCCATGGCACAAGCCTTGCCAAGGCACAGGGCAATGGATGGCATGAGCAGAACTGATTTTACTGGGCTTGGATATTCCCTTTTATCACTCCCATGGCTCATGAAATTTAATTCCAGGCCAATTTTCTAGGCTGGAGAATGGTTGTTTGCTTTCAGTCCCAGCCAGCATGAACTCTGTATCAGCTTGTGGCACTGAAGGGTTGTTTTCTACAGGCTTGGACGTACCCAAAATATGCACCACCTATTTCCACGTGCAGTTTTTGTTATCACTCCACTGATCTGGACCAGACTGTGACCCAGGGCACAGCTGTGTGTGTCTCTGTGATACTTCTGGTGCCATGGCGTGGAGTGGGAGCTGGGAAGTTCAGAAGTTTGTCTCGAAAGGGGAAAACACTCAGACAAAGGAGCTGACTTAAAATACAGGTGTGAAATGGTGTGTGATGTACAAGGGAAATCATGCATGGTAGCAATATCAAGAGGGACACAGAAACACGAAGTGGGAGAGAAAAGAAATATGGAATTTAACAGTGAAAGATGCTCTGGAGAGCACAAGATGTCTAACTGATTAGCTGAGGTATGGTTCTCTGTCACTTCCTCTGGAATTTTTTTAAGCAGACAGTAACCTTTGTAAGAACATGAGGAGAACCAGGAGCATATCCAGGTATTTTCAACAAACCCACAGAATTAATCTGCAATGGGGCAGGATGTTTATGTCCTCTGGAAGAGGCTGTGGTTCAATGCCACATCAGAAATACTCTCCTCCAGGAGCTACAGGGCTCCTGTGGGGCAGCCTGCCCTGCATCCATTGCCTTCCCAGCTAACTGTGCTTACAGGAATCAGGTTTCTATCCAGGCAAACAGCAAAACTTCCAAATCCAAGTGCTGTGACTGATAAAGGAGGTGCTCCATGCCACATTTCTTTTTTTTCTGGTTCTCACTTCCCCTCAGAAATACCCAAATCTTAAACTCCAGGCTGCAGGGAGCAACGGGGAGAGAGCCAGCACAGCCACTCTGCTACCTGGTACAGGATGTGTCCTTAATGGATTCAGACTCCAAGTATTTCTGTCACATTGATGATGTCAAGCTGGAGTTGGGGAGAAAAGTATTTCATCCCACCTATCCTGAGTTATTATGTAGTAAATGACGATGTTGGTTTGCACATCAGTCTCACTAAACTCCTTTCCTCCCTCCCTGCAAGTCAGTGCTGCTAGAGACAGATTTACCACTGACTTACAGTGCTTTAAATGATAAAAATACCATTTTTAAAGATTCAAACCCTCATTTGACACCATATTTATAGTGGGCATGAAGGTAGTGCTACGTGAAGAGCAATTAAAGTCTCAGGGTTTGGTTTTTTTAGTCTCATCGCACAAGTTTTCTCACTTTCACTCTTCTGATTCTCTCCCCCATCCAGCTGGTGGGGCAGTGAGTGTGTGGTTGTGTGATGGTTGGTTGCCTGCTGGGGTTAAACTACAATATGTGTATAAAACCAGAAAGGCAGTGGATTTTAATGGGAATTCCAGGGGGGTAAAATCAGTTGCTCAAATCTCACAACACATTTTACTCTCCTCCCTTTCTAACTGGAAGACTACTAAGAAAATTCATAAAAAAGCAAAGCTCTACTATATTAGTATACGTACATAACACACAGTTCTTATCACAAAGCTGTGTCTGTGTGCAGAATTTAATTTTAAATAGGTGCAGAGCCTTCTGTAGAAACAATAAGGCAGATTTGATGGTCACGGCCTTCTCTGCATGCACATAAATAAAACCTTACTGTGCCTCCTTCGGTGCAATGACTGATTCAGAGAACTGAAGGAAAGCCTGTTTTCCTCTGCCCACTGTCCTCTGCTCCTGCTGTGCAGCAGAACTCTCTGAGAGAGGCAGCAGGAGCTGTTAGTGGGGAGAAGGGAACTCCACGAATCTCATTTCCTTGAGTTATGATAGGAACACCACATTCATTTTGTTCAAAGACCAGGAGCCCTCAGCAGACTGACCTCTGAGGCCTTGTTGTTCATCAGGGTAATGAAGTGATAAACAAGCATTGTCATAATCTCTTAGCCCACCCACGGTCCCTCCCTGATGTGCAGCCCAGCCATTTTCAGGTATTTTGCTGGCAGGAAAGCAGGGGAATTCTTTATTGTTCTCAGATTATTTCATGTCCCATACACAGAGCCTTCTCTGTCGCTCCACCCATCCCCCTCTGGCTGGTTGTGCTGGTGGCTCCTGAACTTCTCAAAATAGGGAAAAATCGGGGAAAACAAGAGAAGAATGATGCATCAAGAAAAGCCTGCACCAATGAAGAGCCTTCTGAGGCAGTTTGTGTGTGACTCACTGCTTGCTTTGTCCCCTTACAGACCCTCAAAAACACAGGAGGGCTCCAGGCTGGTGGTGGGAGTGAGCGGCCTTGTGGGGTGGGTTTGACCATCCCAAAAAAGGTTTTTCCGACATCACAGTGACCTGGAGCTGTGCAAGGAGAGGGGTGAGTTGGTGGCAGAGCCACACCGAGTTGCACGTGAGCAGCTCCAATGTCTGTAGCAGTCACCACAGGGTCCCGCCCTTCTCAAAGCCAGCACAAAGAAAATTTACTCTGCCACAAAGGCCTTCTTCCTCCATTGTTATCTGGTTAGCTTGGTTTCTCAGTTTTTCTATCATTTTTAACTACTTCCAAACCTTCCTCCATACAGAAATGTAACAACCTCTGCCTCCTCCTCTCACATCCCATAGTTTTCTCTGGCACTGCAAATAAAGGTAAGTGCTGTGGTCCACCTATTGTTTGAAGAAAACACAACAACTTTATCTTATCCAGCCTTATCTTACATCTGGAGCAGCAAGAATAGAACGTTAATATTCTATTTCTTGCGACTTTCAAGATAGTAAGAGCTTTTAGGAGGTGGCCAGGTAAGGCTAAATCTTGTTTTATGCTTCAGGTGTTAAGTGTAAGGAAGTGCTGTGTTTAGTGGCAGAAGAAAACTGCTCTGGGGAAAAATAATTCCTTAAAATTCTAACCTTTGTTTTAAAGAAAAATTTGATAAATAGATGTGTCTAATTCCCCATCCTGCATGGAGACAGATTAAACGCAATTTCTACTTGTATTATTCTGTGATTGCCCAAGTTGGTCCATTACTGTTTTTAGGGGCCTGAAGTATTTCTTCCTCCTCCAACTTCCTGCCCTTGTTTACTTTGGGTCTTCTGTCTGTGACATTTCTTTTTGGCCTAAAATACGCTACGAGTGTTAACTTTGAAGATATTCTTTAACCCCTTTAGCACCACCATCTGTGCCAGGGCCTCACCACCCTCTGAGGGAAGAATTTTCTTCCCAATACCTAATCTAACTAACCCTGCTCTCTTTGCCAGTATGAAGCCATTGCCCTCGTAAATTGTCTCTCTCCGTCTTTTTTGCCGTCTCCTTCCGGTATCGGAATTGAAATTAGGTCTTCCCAGAGCCTTCTCCTCTCCAGGCTGAACAATCCCAGTTCTCTCAGCCTTTCCTTGTATGAGATGCGCCCCATCCCTCTGATCACCTTGGTGGCCCTCCTCTGAAATTGCGTTCAGAGTGCTGAAGGAACCCACGAAACTGTGGAAATGTTTCTCAATGGCGACACTTCCCCTGCATTCGCAGCTGGGAAAGAAGAAAGCGTGTAGGAAGATGTGTGGTTGAGTCTTCCCACATAATCCAGACCTGGAATTACGATGTGGGCCCACAGCTACAGAAATCAATTTAATCACCCACCCCAATTCACTGCAGAGGGTTTCGGTGTTACGGGTACCTTGGATGTCTGACCACAAGCACTATTTCTGACCCAGCTGCCTCCCAGGCCAAGAGAGGAAAAATCCCTTTGGATTTTAGTATTTTGTTTCTAAACTGACTGGGGAAACCCTTGATTCATGGGCTCACAGTCATGGTCAGTGTCCTTGTCTCTGGTCAGCCTGAGGCGTGGCATGACCACACATGATTTTCCTTCCTTTTCTTACGACTGGTTTGAAATTGAAGCTACCAGCCTGGGCTGTGGGTGTTATTAGGAAAAAATAAGATATCAGGTACTTGGAATAAATGAATATTCACACCATAGCCAAGGCCCAGCCTGGTGCCAGTGAATGCAGTCCCAGGAGATCCCTGGATGGAGCTGGGAAGACTGGAGCAATGCTTCTGCATCCTCTTGCCCAGGATTTGTGCAGTGCTGCCGATGGGGAAGGCACAGCTGTGGTGGGAGAGGGCTCACAGAGGCAGAGATAGCTTTAGAGAGGCATCCTCTGCCACCTTCAGTGGCAGGGGGCAAAATCTCCCCACAGTGATGGATTTCCACACTGGAAGTGGGCTCCTATCACTGTGTCCATGCCAAAAGCACCGCATTTTAATTCCAGCGCAGTGCTCAGAGCTGCCAGAAAACCACCACGCTGCACTTCAGCCCAGTGGCTGCGTCTCTGCCAAATGCCATCATCATGAAATTACCATTCCTTTCCAACACCAGAGCATTGGGAAAAAAACCTTCCTAAGATTGGATTAGTGAGCTGTGATGTAAAGCAACGCTGCCTCACAGGACATCCAACCTCACACAAACATCATGGAATCATGTCCAGAGAAAGGAACGGACCTGGGGAAGGGTCTGGAGCCCCAGGAGTGGCTGAGGGAGCTGGGAAGGGGCTCAGCCTGGAGAAAAGGAGGCTCAGGCGGGACCTTGTGGCTCTGCACAACTCCCTGACAGGAGGGGGCAGCTGGGGGGGTGTCAGACTCTGCTCCCAAATCCAACTGGACTGTCCGATGCAGGGACACCTGGAGCAGGTGACACAGGAACATGTCCAGATTGGGTTTGAATGTCTTCAGAGAGGCAGTCCTCCACAAAAGTTTGGAAGAATATGACTATATAGATGTATAATATGCCAGAGGATCTCCTAGGCAACTTCCAAAGCTCTTGGTCACTTAGGGCACGAGCATTTCAAGCTCTGAGCACAGCTAAGTTGCTTTGCACAGTAATTTCTTGCACAGCCGACTATCGCTGTTTCCTGTGTTTAATGCACACACGNNNTTAATGCACACACGAGCACAATTTCGACTGCCTTTTCTGGGCCACAATTATTATCTTTAGGTCTCTTCTTTCACCTCTGAATAATTTCCTGCACTTAAGCATCATTATTCCTTCAGCTGCACAATTATGTCACCGCCCTAAATCCAGGCTATATTCGGACATGAAGAATACACTGCAGGATGCATCCATCCTTTTATTTTTTTTTTTCCCTTTTAAACCAAAACCAACAAGGAATGAAAGGAATAAATGCCCACAAAATCTTGGAATGGACCTGTTACGCAGCAGTCACCGGGACGCCAGGTCAAAAGCAGCTTCTCTCAACAAAAACGCTGGAGGAGGTTAAAAGGAAAACCACAAAATACTGTAATTCGACGTAACTTATTTTATGCAAAAC
>VWZT01003682.1:0-11578 GCA_013397055.1 Pachycephala philippinensis | reverse complement strand
TTTTTTTGTTTGTTTGGTTGGTTGGTTGATTTTTTTTTTTTTTTTTTTTTTTTTTTTTTTTTTTTTTTTTTTTTTTTTTTTTTTTTTTTTTTTTTTTGTTTTTGTTTTTGTTTTTGTTTTTTTAATTCCCTCCTTCCCTTGCTTGCCGTCAGACCCCTCGGGGAACTCACTGAAGAGCAGAGATGTGCCCACCCAAGCGTTGGGGCTTTCTAGAACAGATACCCCCCTGCAAAAAAGTTGTGACTCAGCCTCTTGGCTTCCAGTCCATCATCAGTGCAAAAGGGCTCCTCTTACTGTGTTCTGTGGACACCGTGTTTTTCTCAGCTTGGGAATGGGTTTGTGTGTGTGGGGCCTGAGTAACTTAGTGCTGGATGATGGCTTGGATCTCACAGATCAGTGTAATTTTGTCGTGCTAAAGCCAAGCCTCAGTGCTATAGGAGTTACTGGGAAATCACTGAGGAAATTATCTCTGTCCCAGCCACAACAGAACTTTGTGTTAGTTCACAGCTGGCAGCCCAAGGCTTCAGCAAATCCAGCTCCTCATCCTAAGCAAGCAGCACCCTAAATCACAAAATACTATAATTCTGTGTAACTTATTTTATGTAAAACTTATTTATGCTAAGCAGCTAATGTCTCTGAAGGTGTGCTTTGGAAGGTGAGATGTGAGATGTCATAAAAAGTGTGCTTCTGGTAGAAACTCTCTGAATTTGAGTCTGCCTTTGCCTGCTCTGTGTGAAATTTGTCCCTCTGGGGGAGGAGTAAATGAGGGCTTGTGGTTGCTCTGGGTAGATGTTTCTGAATGGGGTCATTGATCCTATTTGAATTCCAGAGGTTCTGAATACAGCAGTAAGACTGCAGTGGGTCTCGTATTTTACAGTGCTTTCTCTACCTGGAGTTAATTTGCTGATGTCACCTGTACTGTACGAAGTTCTCCTTCAAACTCTGGCAACTTCACTGTGTTGACAAGTGCAGGAGATTAAATTAATGGAGGCTAACTGAGCATGTCCTCCTTGCAATTTGATCTGCATATGAAGGTTATAATGTCTCGTGATTCTGTCCTAGGCCCAGCACTGCTTCAGGAACTGTTCTGCTTGCAGTCAGCTCATGAGCCTTCAATATGATCTTGAGCAAGTTTGTGACTTGCTTCTTGTAGAGAACTGCTGTGGTTGTTTAATCTATCAAAATTTACTTTTTATGAGGTGCCTGTCTGCTTCAAGAGGTGCCGTGTCATGTTAGTTACTCACTGTTCAAAGGCGGGTGTTTTGTTTTTATCCACCTAGCAAGACTACAAGCTACATGTTGTAAGGCTTCCCATCCTTTTTCCTGTCCTTTTTTACTCTTCATCCTTTGCTCATCCACACTCTTGCTTCACCAATGGCATGACCCTTTTTTTTTTTTAATTTAATTTTTCAGCAAAGTGCATTAGATTCAGAGAGTAAGATTAGGACACAAAAGGGAAGAGCAGCATGAAGCTCACGGACAGCAGCAAAAATTACCTCTGTAATAAACATTTCATAATGCTTTGAAAAACCCGTTTGAAACTGACCTCACACAGAGGTCAGAGAGAAAGCTCAAAGAAAATTGCTTGTAATAGAATTCTGTGAAATACTGCATTCATCAGTGGGCAGTAGAGTTAAATGTCCTTTAGTGCAGAAATACCAAGAAACTTTGCTGGGCTTAGCGCTGTTGAAATTCTTCTATAAACTAATGGAGAATCTGCTGCTTGCATTGGTAATTTTTCTAGGACGCTTTATTCCGTGAAATTATACTGACTTCTCAGAAATTCCCCTTTAAAGGAAGAAATGGCAACATTGCAATGTGTTTTTAATTTGGCGTGTATGGTATGTCTGGAAGGAAATCTATTTATTGTGTATTAGTATTAGAAAGTTATGTTGGAAAACAGAGTAAGATAGTGGTTCCTAAAAGCTGCCTTTCTTGTTGTGATGGTTTGTGCATTGGTGTTTTAGAAAAAATCTCTCTACTCTTGGTGGATACTTTTAAAGGGCACTCAAACTCATTAAAATTTCACCAAACTTGGTTGCATTTCTTAACAGAGGAATTGGCCGCTTACTTGAAAAGAGCCATACCAACCCACATTTAGTCAGTTAAACGTAACTTTAGGTGAAAATCTTGTTTCAGCAATCTCCCAGTTGCTGCCATGTGTTTGGCTGTGTAAAGGCCTTTTAAATGTTCTTCACATGTAGCTGCTTTCCTTTAATCATGACGTAGCTATAAAACCAAGAAGCATTGTTCAGCACTGCACACAAGAACACTTTTCCCCCATGTGTTGCAGCTGAGTAAGCCCTAAGATCCGTGCTGAAAGAGGATTGTGAGTTTTCTGTGTTCATCCAAATTGACAGTTGTGCTCATAGGATCTAAGGCTTATCTCCAGGCTATCTGTCCTGTGAAAACAATTGCCTCTGGTCAGTGGTGAATGCAGAAGCAGCTGGCTGGACAATGGCTATTCATCTGGCATTCTGATGTGTACAAAATTGCCTTCAAACGTTCTCAGTTTTCACCAGACGAGGAAAAGCTTCGGTAATGAAGTGGTCAAGATTTTCTGTGCCTCTGTTTCTGAAAGAAGCCGAGGTCTTGTTTCTGTTCCCCCAGAGTCCAGACCCTTGCTGTCTCGGCTGTAACATCTGTATGTAACACCATCAACACCTGTGTAAAAAGCACTAAAATCTGTTTTATCTACTCATGGTTTAGCTTCCTGAGTATGACACTATTAAACAGGAAGGGGACTGGAATACCCATAAATACCTCATTGCAGATTTGTTGCAAACTGCCCAGGAGGGGGTCAGAAGAAAAGAGGAAGGAGCACAGCTTAGGACTAGTGGAGAAGTTCCTTAAATCTGATGTAGTGTTGAGGTTCACTGTGGATGTTGTGAAAGGATAAAATATTTTTCTTGCTTTTTAGCAAATGTGGTCTAGGTAGTACATGGTTGTTAAGAAATTGCTTCTGGGAGGGACTTCTGCAACATCCCTTTGGTGGTCTGGCTGTTTCCAAGGTGTGTTTATTATCTCTGTGCCTTGGCTTCCTAAATTTTATCAAGTAACAACATTAGAACGAGCAATTGAAACTGTAAGTCAACTCATTACTAATGTATTAATTAAGATGGTGTTTACCTATCTTTTTAGAGTTAGATTTGCTTCTAAAACTTATCAGCCAGCCTGAATTAAATTACAGAAAATTCTTAGTTAACTCCTCATCCTTTATTTTTATGTATATATGCTGATCTGCTTTAATAATACAACTTGACTTAAGTACCAAGCATTGATGTGTTTTTGTCAAATTCTTAGAATATGTGGCTGGCTGCTCAACCAAATTAGACTTGGTGGTTTTACTTAATTTAAAATAAGTTTTGATGTACTTTAATAGTTTTGCTGGCTTGGTGTGTGTTTTGTAAGATGCATCTACTGCTTTTTGAACAGCTGGAATACACGTCACTGAAATAACCCTGATTCTCTTTCTCAGCTCTGAGTAAGCTTTCCTCTTTGAGGTCATTTCTACTTTGAATATAGAAATTACTCACCCAAAATATTTTCCCAGTTGTAGAATAAGTTTACAAATCGCTTTTAGATATTTATTCTGTATATAGAATAAACTGTCAGTGTGTTTATTTCACACTAGCTTCTTTTGACATGAGGAAATATTAACTTTTCTTCTGGCTTTCCTTTTACCAGCTTTTAAAATTTTCTTTACTGGTTCTCTGTTTGACTGCACAAGCACCATCTTTCCCATCTGGAGAAGCTGTGTGGTGCCAGTGGGTGTTTTGGTACAGGTGACATGTGTAGAAAAACATGTGGAACGGTGGGGTATCATAAAGCAAGTTCTTGATTTCTCTCAAACTAACACCTGGAGATCTTTAATTTGGTGGAATACTTCCTAGAGCTTTAATATTCTTTCTCTGTCCTGAGAAAATGCATTTCCTGATCCTGTCAGAACTGAATTTGCTGCATCTGGAATGTCTGTGATGAATTTTCATGTTTAAAAAATGACAAGATGATTTTACAACTTCCCTCCCTTGTTTTTGTAATTCTAGGAGACTCTGCAAAGGATTGTCAGTACTCTAGTGAACAAAAATGATGAAATTCACAACTTCATTGACATGCTGAACCATACGATAACAAATGTTCAGGTATTTATATTAAGGTTCATGGCTTGTATCTGAGAGGGGGGCACCTTTGCACTTTTGTAAGTCTCAAACTAGTCTCTAAAGGATGGGCTGCAAGAGCCAAGTTCAAAATACATCTTCATGTTAGAACTAGATAGAAAAACATTTTATTTTTTACGTCCATCTCTAGATGGAAGGTGTGGTGGTCTTGCATTTTCTGTGGAAAACTTTTGTAGAACTTCATTTGTGTGGGAGAGAGAACCTTCAATCTGATGCAAGATCTGAAACTCCCATTAGTGGGAAATAGTCTTTCAGACTTCTGCTCTGTTTGGCAGACTGAAAAATGATACTTGAGAGAAAATTCTTCACTCTTTCTCTTTTCAGCAGTTTCAAATTGTTGGGCTCAAGTTTAGAGTTAAGAGCATCTGCACGAGGATGAGGTTTAGGTTCCCTTAGCCTGTCAGTCACTCCAAAGTTGTTTCATCCTAAAGCTGAGCCAGGTTGGCTGCAGAAATGAAAATTATTCAGCAGATCTTTAAACTGCCTTCTTGAGTGCAGTTTTTAGTATCAAATGAAATAATTTTATTTGGAACTGGGTAACTTCCTCCTTCCAAACATCTAGCAATCCATATACAATTGTGGGAGGGAAATCAAGGCTTTTTGCATGGAACAAAGTTGCTGAGTGTGCTGGTTCTGTGCAAATTCAAGCATCATGGAATTTTCACAGATTTCAGCATTCAGTGTCCTGATGTAGAGCCTGCTTAGGAGACTGTTCCATCATTCCTAATTTTTTCCCTTTTGAGAAGTTGAGAAGCAGTCACAAGGTATCCAGTGGCCATGGCAAAACGTGTGGGGAATAATGTGACTTTCAACGTCTTTGCATTGTTTCCAGTGTAAACAGCATTTTCAATTCTCCTCTCAGGTAAACTCTTCTAATGCCATCAGTGAGCTGGATGAGGAGTTTGATGGTCTGTATTCTGTACTGCATGAGATGAAGGGGAGCATGGCCAACACTATTCAGCAAGAAGAGGCTCGTAAAATTCAAGCTCTGCAGGTAAATAAATAACTCCTCCTGAAAAATTCTTCAGCTGCATTTTTAAACTTTCTCTATTCCTGCTGTGCCATCCCCATTTGTTACACAGCAATATTGATTTTTGGGATTGTCTTGTGACAGTTCCAGAGCTGGTAAAGTCACTGCCTTTTTCAAGGCTATTGCCACACTGTCATTCAGTGATGAAGTGCAGTCCTGTAAATAGAAATTGCAGTGCACATGAATATAAGTGTTTATTTCTCTGCTTTCTGAAATCCTGATGCTTGGGGAAACAGGGCGTTGAAATTAAATCTGGCTTTTAAGTCAGACTTCAGCTTTTTCCCCCTTGGAGTTGTGGGATGTGCCAAGTATCACTGTGCACTTGTCAAGCAGAGTGAAGTTAGGGCACTGTCAGAGGCCTTGGTTATATAAGGGAATAAGTTGTCACAAATGCATAACAAATCCATGTAGTTCCTGGGACTGGTGCTTCACAAACCGCTGTTTTACTGGGAATACAACAAATTATTTTTCCTGGTTTTGCTCCAGGATCAGCTGAGCCAGTGCAGCCGTGCCCTGGAGAGCTCAGAAGAGCTGCTGGAACTTGCTGTGCAGTCGCTGGACATAAAGAACCCTGTGGAGCTCTTAGAGGTAGAAAATATTGACTGGATATGTGTGAGGCAGGTGGTGGCATCTGTCTGAATTTGAAATGTCCTTTGCATTACTCTCCTGGACACTGCAGACTTACCAAGTGTACTTAAAGTGAGGATAGAGGGGTATCTAAAAGTACAGTTATTGCTGTGCTGAAAAAGCCAAGTTAAGCACTGTAGTCCCGAATTTTTACGCAATTTGTGATAAAACAAGTTGGGTTTTTTTCTTTATTTAGTGTGAGGGGGGAGGGAATACAATGCCTGGACAGCTGTCATTGTTTAGCAAACTTGCAGGGATGACCCCAGAAAGTGAGGGTGGAATAACATGTATATAACTGGAAGAATATACTTGTAATTTAAGGAAACAGTTCCACATATACATTGAATCAGTACAGTAATGCTTGCTACAGTAATCCTGGTGGTAGCAGTGGGATCAGCCATGCCAAATCCAAGGCCCAATTGCTTTTTTTCTCTCAGCATTTTAATGGGAACAAGCACACAAATCAGTTTAAAAGAGCGAGGGGGAAAGCTGTCTTCCTGTGTCAGTTTTACCTTTTGGCTGCATGTTTGTGTGCTGTTGTGCTTTCTGGGTGTCAGCTTTGATTTATTTGCCTTGAAGAGCAGCGTTTCCTAAACACTATTTTTCCTTCAGCTGGAGCTGTCCTTTCTGTCTTGTAGCAAAAAATTAAGTTAGCTCTTGAACTCTGTGCAAAATGGAGCTTTGGCTTTCATGGAAGTTGTTCTATTTCAGAGCTCTCTAATGCTTTTTTCCAATCAAATACACCAGGGAAAGCTGTCTGAACATTTGCTGGGGGGGAACCTCTTCAGATTTGGAGTCTGAAGCTTAAGATACTGAAATCCAATTCAGTGAGCTCTAATATGTAGGATTTGATACTGGTATTACACTTGTGTATTTGGGGATGACATGTTAAGGTAATATTGCCTTGGCTATTAGGCAGCTAATTCTATTACTGTGCTGGTAGGAATAGCAAGTGCTCCTGAAGGGCTATTGGCACAGATTTTCTTTGGTTACTCTAGTAAATCAGTTCAGGAGCGACTAGCATAAGATTATTTTTAGATTTTTTTTCTATGCTAATTTTTTTTGTGGCTTTATTCTCTGAGTTGATTTACCTGGAAGTCAAAAGAACGCCGAGTGGCAGATTGCAGGAGGGTTCAGTGGTTAGGTAGGATGTGATCAGACACTGCTGGGCAGCTCCTCTGGGGTGGGCTGATCTTTCTCTGTCAGTAGCCTGGAAATAAACTGAAGTCAATGAAGTTAAGCTGGGACTGTCTTGCAGAAGATGCTGAGTCCTGACTACCACATATTTTACAAGACATGGAGATTAAACCCAAGGATTTTGTTGTGAAGTAGCTCTGTTTTATCTACAAGCTGTCATGTAGGAAAATCATTCAGTAGTTCCTACAATAACTTTGTTTTGAGGTAAAGCAAAGCTACCTCTTAAGCTGAATTATTTCTAAACACTTGCTTTTTTTTTTTCTTTGTTTCTGCTTCCCACTTTAGGAATATGTAATTAGTTTTGTAGCAGGGACAGCCTGATTGCCTATTTATTTTTTTCAGTGTGATTTATATTTAGGGAAAAATTGGGAAGTTCTCAGCTTTTGGCTTCAAACTGGGAAGCTGCCTGATGATTCTTGTCTCTTTGAAAGGGAAAATAATTCAGCTGAATGAGCAACTGGATCAAGGAGCAATGTTAACTCCAAGCATGGCTTCAACAGACACAACCAAGTCCTCACTGCTTCAACAATAACCTTTTGTCTTAGGTTTGCACTCCTGTTGGTGAAGGAGAGGGATTTTTGTCTTTTCACATGCCAGTTGATGTTTATCTTTTAGATATCATCACTTCTGTATCTGCTTCAGTGTTACCATTGGAGAAGAACTACTTGCTGTCATTTTTGAATGCTGATGTGCAGAGAGAGTCTTTTATTTTACTTTTCCAACAATATTTCCTAACTTTCAGAGGAAAAGTTAGAATAAGTCCTATCTTTTCTTATTTATGCATTCTGTTATGTGTAGTTCAGCAAGTCAGGAATGGTTACTTGCCACTAATAACCACTTTTTAGTTTCAGAGAAAATACTACGGCAGTTAAATGTTTTTGACTTGGTTCTGTAGCTCTTTTAAAAAGCCAAGGAGGGGAACTCTAACTGATTAAGAGAAATCTGAAAATATGAAGTGACACTCAGAAAGCTGAGTAATTTGGAACTGGTTTAGTGTGATTCTGGAAATCGGGTTTTTTTTTCCCCCAGATGTTACCGTGTTGCTGTGCTAACCCATGCTATTAACATGCTTCATGGGACAGTTTATTTTGAGGAAAATGTTAAACTTGTTTTGAACTTCAACTCTGAACAATGCAGCAGAAATTGTTTTCTGCCTTCTTGCATGTTACTGTCATTGATACTTGCATGGAAATACTAACTACTTTCTCTCTCTTCTCCCTGACATGCATCAAGGCTTCCAGACAGATCAAAGATAGGTACAGTACACAGTCTATCACTTTTGTGTCTTTGTATTAATCTTATCCTTGAAAATGCATTTACTTTGAAAGGGCCATAGTCAGCTTTAATCAAATTTATTGACTCTTTCCTAAGTGTTAGTTATTACAACTTTTGAGGGGGAACTAAAAACTTCCGTGCTGCTTATGTAGTGTTTTTCCTGGCTTTTCATAACTTTAAATAAAAAGGTGTTTTTGATGCAGGGAAGCAGAGCTCTGCATCAGCTGCTGCTGTAATTATTATGTCTTCAAATATAAATGTATATCATTAATTATTATTGTTAATAAGCTTATTTATTATTAATACCTCATGGCTGAAATTTAATGGTGTTTCAAGCTGACTCTGCCCCTTTAAGTTGTGAGAGAATCTTGTTGGTTTGGTGTTTTTCAAGTGCTTAAAGACTTTTGCTAGCTAATTTTCCTTCAGAATGTAAAAAGTCTTATAGCTGTTTAAATACTTCTGGTGACACTAGGTACTGTGAAATTGTTATTTATGGTATCTTTTCTTTGAACTATTTTTTAAAAAGCAAAATTTTGCTGTTTCAAAGTCAATATTAAGGCCACTTTTTTCTTCACTTGGAAGAATGTTAACTCTTTTCCAAGAGTATGACCTTCTGGTTCAGAAAACCTTCTATGATGTGTATAATATTTTGAGAAGCAGCTCACAGGATGGTGTTGCTCTTGTGGATGAAATAGGTTGGCTTTCAATTTACAGGTTTTTCAGTGAAGGCTCTGATTTACTAAATTCTCTGAACCTCTGTGTAAAATGAGTAATTGTTAGATTTTAAATTAGTCTTTGCTTTTCCAAGGGTAAAGACTTAGTATTCTTAACAGATCAGAGGGATAGTTGGTAGTGTCAGTGATGGGACTCTTAACACTTTTTATCAGTAATAAGCGTCCTCTTCTGGTTTCTTGAAATTATCACCAAATCCTTTGTGGTTCTGTGTCCAAGACAAGACTGGTGTCTGAGCAGAAGTTAAAAAGCTGTCTGAAGCTGACTGTTCCCTGGTGTTCTCTTGCTACTAATCAGAGGATTATTCCTCCTTAAGGACAGATTTATTCTACCCATCTGGCTGAGCATTAATGTGCTAGGCAGCCCATGCTGAACTTCAGAACGTGAGCTCTGTCTTGGGAAATCAATTGAACTGTCTTTCATGATGTTCAGCTCAGTCTCATAATTGTCTCATATCCCAGAATTGCAAAGCTCATCAGTCCTGACTTGCATATGTCTTTATTATTAAACTTCACGTTTCCTCCCCCTTCCCCACTACCAGATTTTTTGGTTTTTCAGTGTTCTTTGAGGTATCTGTGGTTAGCACACAATCTCTTATATGCTAGTGGAGTGCAGGAAGTGGTATGCATTAGGTGTTCTAAAGGTGCCACACATCTGTGGGTGTAAAATGGATCCGTGTCTTGGCCAGTTGACTTTTGTGGTGTATGTATTACTTTGTAGTTGAAAAATTTTCTTTTTTTTAAAGGAGGAGTTGGGACCTCAGTGCTGTCTGAATCAATGTTACTCAAAATTTGCTGCATGGCCTGGTGTCTTCAGAGTTAGAGAATTACATGAGAGCCTTGTCTTTTTTTTTTTTTTTTTTTTTTTTCNGGTAGTTGGAGTACAGAAATGACTTGGGATTGTTCAGGATAAGTACTGAGTTAAGATTTCAGGAGTGGAAATGGGAGCTGTGCTTTACAGAATCATAGGATGGGTCAGGTTAGGAGTGACCACAGTGGGTCATCTGGTCCCACCTCCCTGCTCCAGCAGGGCCATCCCAGAGCACAGGGCACAGGATTGTGTCCAGAGGGTTCTGGAATAGCCCCAGGGAGGAGACTCCACAGCCTCTGAGCAATCTGTCCAGTGCTCGGTCCCTGCACAGGGAGGAAGTCCTTCCTCATGTTCAGGGGGAGTTTCCCAGGCATCAGTTCCTGCCCATTCCTCTGGTTTCATTGCTGGGCCCCCGNCTCAGCCTGTCCTGGGCATGGAGATGCTCCAGGCCCTTCCTCACCTCCACAGTCTTTGCTGGAGCACTCCAGGAGCTCCGTGTCCCTGCTGTGCTGAGGCTCCAGAGCTGGACACAGCACTCCAGAGGTGCTCCCAGGGCTGGGCAGAGGGGCAGGATCCCTCCCTGCCCTGCTGGCAATGCCTTTCTGAGTGCTCTCCAGGATCCCATTGGCCTCCTTGTGCCCAGGACACTCTGCTGGCTCAGGGACAGCTGTTTGTCCCCCAGCACCTCCAGGTCCTTCTCTGCAGAGCTGTGTTCCAGCAGATCCCCCAGGCCTGTGCTGGTGCTTGGCGTTATTCCTGCCCAGATGCAGGACCCTGCATTTGCCTTTGTTGAATGAAGGTTCTGATCTGGTACTTGCGTGTTCCGATCTGCAGCTTGAAAAAACTCTTCATCCCCTAATAAGGTCATTGACAGATATAAAATCAGCATAGTCAGCTTGTTAATTGCTGTTTAGAAATGCCTAAACATGATCCTAAGTCTGCACTACTTCAGACTTGTCATGCTTGCTGAATTTATGTCAAGTGATATGAATTTGTTTTGTTTCTTACCTTGGTTTTTTGTCACTAGTATAAAGTTTTAAACTTTTCTTTAGTCACCTCGTTAGTATTTATTTGCTTAGTAATATGGAACAGCTGGTAGCTCACACCGTTATTCTGAGACAGTCACATTGGCAAAACTTTCTATTTTGAGTGTGCTAAATGGTAAACAATTATGTGTTAGAAAAATGTTCTAATCTTTGATCGGTAGTTTGACGTCAGTGATACAGATTGTCTGATTGCTGTTTTGGAAAATGGGATCTAGGGCTTGACAATACAAAATACATTTTGCTAATGCTGCTTTCTTGGCTTTAGTGTCACAGTGGCTTCAGCATTCCGCCTCTCTCTGAAACCAAAAGTCAGTGACAGTATGACTCATATGATGGTGGACTTCGCTCTGGAAAAGCGCATGCTCCAAGCTGTGAAGTTTTTGCCAGGTAAAAATTGTATCCAGTGAGTTTAATTTGTTGTTACGCAAACAACTAGCTGTATTTAAACCAACCAAACAAAAGAAAACCACACCTCCTGCCTAAACTCGTACCTAAACTTGTTCTTACTCATTGTATGTTAAATTGAATACCTTGAGGATGGGCAAATTTTTCGGAATACCTGAACTCATTCTTACTCATTGTATGTTAAACTGAATACCTTGAGGGTGAGAGTTTTCTAGTTTTGTTGCGTTAATTTCTACATAAGACAGCATTTTGGAAAATGACATTGATCTCAGAAGTGA
>VWZT01003669.1:91951-125448 GCA_013397055.1 Pachycephala philippinensis | reverse complement strand
TTTTTTTTTTAATTATAGTCTTGAAAGTGCTATTTATATGTTGTTTGAGTAGAAATTATCTTGTTATACAGTTTGGGTGTATGAACAAACGAAATAATTTTGTGTGTGGTAGTTTGCACAAACGTACATGTACAGCAATGATTAACTCTGTCTCTGCTGTGAGGCAGAATATTGCTGTGGTTTTTCTTGAGTTATCAGTACTCAGCTTTATGTTGTCTGTATCTAGAGCAGATATTGTAATGTTAAATTGAATTGATTACATAATCATTAATATGTAAGGCTCTGTTTATCAGAAATATTTGGTTTTATTCTTCTCTCTTTACTCTTGAAACAGACTTTGGAGAGGAGTTGGGATCAAGATGTTTCAGGATATTGAGGTTGCCTTTTTCTTAAGGTATTTATGGTGAATTTTGCATTTTTTCCCCACATCTTTCCAGAAAGTATGTGAAGTTTTTCTGCACATGGTTCATCTTTTAAAATGCCCATTAGTCAGATGAACTGCATTGTGTATAGGTGAGGGGAAGTTCAAACAAATGTATATTTTGGAAAAGAAAACTTTTGCTTCTGACATATATGTGCTTCCAGAGTACCTACTGTACTTAAATAGTTATATACCACACTTTCTATATTTCAACTCTTGTTTATTTATATCATTGTGTTTGGATGCTCCAGAACGCGTTTATTTTTATAACAGCCAATCAGCATGCAGGAGAAGTAAACCATGCAACTTGGGAATTGCTTATCAGCTGTATAATGAAGATGAATGGCATGCTAAATCTTATCTGATTATGCAAAAGTAGCTTTTTATGATAGCAATGTCTTTGCTTTGCAGTTTGTAGAAAGCTGGGCATCATGAATCTGATTAATCATGTGAAATTAGATTGAAAGAAAGGAGAAAAGGGAAAAAAAAGGGGTGCTGCATTTTCTGGGTCTTTTCCAAGCAGGTGGCATTACCTGATGCTTAAAATCTTGTTCTTTGTGGGCAAACTTTAAGAATATCAAATGGTAGTGAAATTCTTAAGTTGTAGTGAGCCTAATTAAGAACTGATTCTATTAATGGGACTTCTAGATCAACTAATATAATCTCTAATGGCAAATATTTGCCAGGATTGGTTAGATCATAAATTGAATGATATAAAGTACAAACAGAAGGATAGTTCTAAACTGCTAATCTCCGACTTCCCTGTGGGATATAATTGTAAAGCAAATTTGTTGATGGTATCTTTAATAATAGGCTCCTGCATCCAGCTGAATCTGGCTTTTATTTGCCTAGACTCAGAGGTTCAGGCCTTGGGACTGCATCTACCAAAATTCAGTTCTTGGTTTCTTGGGTTTGATTTTTTTTTTTTCCCCTGTGTGTGTGCTGTCTTATTTAGAGTTGGAAAATGCACAATAAAACCTCTTGCATAATTTTTGATTGTCCTTGAGATCTAAAATATTGTAACGAGAAATCTCAAAAGGCACAGGATGGCTCATCCTGCTATGTTCCTGAGCCACTGTTTCATCAAGGAGAATCACAAACCTTGGAAGACTTGCAGGTGTCTTTTCTTGGGATATTTTCAGATTGATGCAGTTCAGAAATCCTCCTTCTGCAAATGAATTAATAGAAAAATGTTCTATTACCACAGCAAATTGGGTCTGTGCAGTATAAGGATTGTTTATTGTCACAGAAGTAAGTAACAAATTGTCTGCACAGTAAATGACTTGAGCTGCTTTTTACGGCTTAAACAAGAGAACTGTATCAGAAAGTGAGGGGAAACTGAGTCAGATGATGTGAGTATGTCTTCTGTTCATCCCCAGACTTTCTGTGAAAATTAGGGCAACTACATAGCAATGAATGGTAATGAAAGCAAATTATGTTATTGTTCAGCATCATAAAAACCCAAACCTAAGCACTGATTGTGAGCGCTTTTTCATTGATGTGCCAGAATACAGCCTGCTTTTTGCAGGGACTTTGCCTTGCAACCCAGCAATATTTTCTGCATATTACTCTTGTCACCAGCACTACAGCTAATCTCCTCGATGGTGTCCAGCTCCAACATCTCTGCGTTATTACCTTGTTTATAGCTGCACAGTGTTTCTACTGCACTGCAGAGAAGTGTGTCCTATTTTTCCTGAAATAGTGTCTGCTTGAGGATAGGAAGCTAAGCCAGTGACTGCACATTCAGTTTCTGGTGGTTGATTGAATCTAGAAGCACTGTGCAGCATTTCAGGGCCGTTCTGAAGTGATATGGGACTGGTTATGAAAAGACAGAATTGGACTGTATGGGCTCACAGTGGATCTGAGTGGCTCATAGAAAGCAAGATGCCCACGCTTTCATTCCTCAGTCACACGGTCCCTTCTTTTCCCAGAGAGGAACTCCACAACAGCATTCACAGCAATGCATTTGTAATGTGAAATCACAGTCTCAGAATGTGTTTTCATCTCGGGGCTGAAATTCATTCTGTTTTCTAATGGGAAATTTCAGCAACACACAGGGAGACAATAAAGGACAGGTAGATGAAAAATGTCTTGAAATTGGTTCAATCAGATGAAGATCACTGCTTTCAAACCTATAGCAGATCCTTTCATCTTCAGGTGGTTTAATTACTTGAACTCAGGTTTCTGTTGTCTTTCAAACTCTATTAGTGTAGGCAGAATGTGACCTTGGCCTCTGGCAGTAATTGGAGTGCCAGAGGCTTTCATCTGAAAGGGTGCACCCAGTTTGCCTGATGATAACCAGGACTGTCAACATGCTGGTATTGGCTCAGCCTGTGGAGTTGTTCCCTGGTGAAGGCATTTACAGGGTCGTGGGGAGTGAAACTCTGTCAGTGGAGCATTCAACAAGGAAGCAACATCCCTAGAGTCTGTGGAAAGATAAAGTTCCATTTGCACAGTGCAGGGTAAGAGAGTACTTGTTCAAAATGCAGTAAACAGGACATGACTGACAGATTTGCTGACAGGTGGCTGCAGAAGTCCGGGTTGGGAAGTCATCTTTTTCTTCTGACATCAGTGTGAAGTGGATACAATTCCCTGTTGCTTTGGACCAAAACAGTTATCCATGCCAGCACAGAAGAGTACAAAAGAGGTGTAGAAATTTAAGTGATTCTCTTACACCTTTTTCATACTATTTTTAGAGTCCAGAACAGGGAAGAATCAGGCCTTGATAAGTGTTGGATGTCTAGAAATGGTCTCACAGTGTGTCAGTGGTCCAGCAACCAGGAAAGAAGTTTGTAATGACAGGGTTGTAGTTTTGTTTTAGGGAGCCTGAATGAAAGAGTTGGTTTCTTTTATGCCCCCAGACTCCGTGCCAGATGCTGATCCACCTTTTGGGATCACTTTCTGTCTATAAATAGCTGTTCTTCTCTCTAAAGCTTCCACTATGGATAGACTGACTTTGCAGTACTTCTCAATGTTTTTAGCACTTCCGTAGAGACATCCTTCATTCTGTGGTTTTATTTGAAAACAATTCATTGCACTCTCAGTCAGTAAATAGAAGGAAGGTGACAGTCTTTTCTTACCAATATTACCTTTCTGTCTTCCACTTGATGAATGAATCAGTGTCTTTGATTTTAAAAATGGCCTGGATTTCATAAATGTTTAGTTTCTTTCCTTTGAAAATGTTTATTTAGGCAAAGGTTTTTCTTGGATTGAAGAGATTAAAGGCAGACAAATGAAATACAAGTGAAAAAAGGCTTATTGAAAAAGATTCAATTAAGCATCCCTAGCAATAGGCTAGGTCCTGTATATACAAAAAAACCCCCTCATATGTATGGTTTTTTTTCTCTTACCAGATGGAGATGGTAACATCCAGTCAACCTTCACTAAGCAATTGCTGTGAACATTAAGTATCTGAGCACAAGAGCTTGTCGGTGCTCCTCAGAGATTTGCTATGCAGTTTCAGGAAAACCTCTCAGTGGTGTACAAATTTAAGTTCCTTAGTGTTTCTTCACCTTGATTGTAGCCTGCAAACGTTGTCTATAAATGTCACTTCCTTTTCACATTTACCTGTTACAGTGCAAAAATTCCAAGACTAGTGTCTTGATTCTGGTACGTCTGTGTTTTGTATGCATGTTTCTCAGTGAAATCTGTTCTGGGAAGCAGCAATTCAGAGCATGCCTGCAAGATAGCACTTCATATATGCCTGTTTTATACTCAGAAATGCAAAATCTACCCATTGATCTCAAGCTCATCGGAGTGGAAATCGTGTCAGTAGTAGTGAGATGATTATGAATGTGTTTCCTGGTGTACACAGGGCCTTGGTTAGCACTGCTGAGCTCTCGAGTCTAGCTGTTAGCAGAAGGATGGCATGTGTGTGAGACTGACAGTCTGTATTGCCTCATTTATAGTTTTTAAGGGTATGTAAAGTGCTTTAGCACAGCTGAGCCAGAATTTAAAACCCTTGTGAAAACATGGGAATGCTGTGTTGTTGTGATTAAAGGAAACTGATGCATGACCTAATGGCAGCTTAGCTGAGAAGAAGAAATGATGAACCTTTTTTTTTTTTTTTTACTAAGCTAAAATCCAACAAAAGGAGGACCTCATGGCTAGAGGCAGTACTAGTTGATGTGTGGATTAGGTACTCTCTAAACAATTAGGAAGTAATTGTTTGTGTTGCTGAACATTTAGAGAGGGTCAGGGAAATTAGAACATCATTTTCTATTGTAATATTAATTAAACATAATATTTAATGAAGAAAAAAACCTACTCTGTATTTAGAGCCTTTGTTATTTTGTATCTAGTTTGAAGAAGAGAGTTGCCCATTTGAACATTATAGGCTGATAATTTTTTCCCCCTTTAGAATACGTATTGTTAGAATCTAGTAGTAAACTTAGCNAATCAGTCAAGGCGATGAGAGTGCTTGGTTTTTTTTTTCTTTTAACTTTTTTGTGTGTTTCTGATAATTTTGTTGTTTCTCTTGTTTCCTAGAATGTTTGTATGAATTTCTCTTTAGCTGAGCTTGGTTTTCAGAATGTATTTTTCTGTGTGCAGGTGATGGTGATTTTGATTTTTCAGGTCCAAGGGGTGTTCAGTTGCACCCTTTCAGTTGCTCTGGGGTTATCTGCAGCAGCGCTGCAGGCTCGGCCCTTGGGGCTCGCCTGCGCTGGCCAAACTGCACAAGCAGCTGTGAGTGCAGGAGAGGCTTTGTGCAAGAATGGGATCTGGCACTTCTCACCTTCATTACAATGGAATGAGATTTGTCAGATTCATGATTTGTGTGTTTGGTAGGAGCACTCTCAGAGTGTTTCTGACTCCTGATAATTAATGAGTTTGTGAAGGAGATGCATAATGCAAACGTGTTTAAAACAGAGCTCTTCTTTTTTTTCCCAGAAATACTTCTTTTCAGGCAGATGTAGAGCTCCTTCAGGGTTATTCTTGAGCATATTTTGGAACAGTATCCCTAAGTAATTATTCTGAATTATTATTTAGAGAAGAAATTGAGGTGTAGTCAAGATTTTAAAGCTACCTATATACTAAATAATTAAGTACAGTTAGAAATAGGATATCTTTAATGAATGTGTTTTGTATATAATTTTGCTGACAAACTTCAAACTGAACTTTCTTCCTTTCTGGGTCTTTTTTCTTTCTCAAGTCCTCAGATTGACCGCTACTTGAAATTTGTTTATTTCTTCTCCAAGTTTTAATCTAAAATAACTGTACCCAGACACCACATTATACATGCAGCCTTCTTAAAATGGACTTAATCCACTTCATGTAAAAACAAGTTATGTTTCGAATATATTTAGTGAAAAAAGCCAAACTACTTAAATAGTACTTATGTCAGTTTTCAAGTGTAGAAGTTTACTGCTTTGATAGTTAAAGCTAGCGCTGAAATGCACCTCATTTTTGAAAAGGTTTTTTTTGTGCTGTGTGACTCTTGCCAGCTGGCAGAATAACCTTGGCAGAGTGCAGCCTTTGCTTCTTTTTCATACATATTTATTCTGCTGCCCTAGGATCATCCAATGGGAATTCATTACTTCAGCAATGATTGAAGAAATCTTATTTTTAATCTAAGTAATTTTCTGTGAAGTTTAATTCATAACATAAGAGTACCTCCTGGGTAATAACTAAAAATGATATATTTTTAATAAAAAGAATTGCCTTGAGTCCTCAGTGTCCAGTAGACTTGCCTCCCGCTCTCCAAAACTCACAGATCATCTATGGCATATAATGTTTATTAAAACATTATTAACTTAATTACTGGAGAAATTCAAGATTAACAATAAAAATTGTCTTTGTTGGACTTAGGGGCTTTTAGAGTTGTAGGGGAGATTGGTTTCCAGTTGGTTCTCTTATGTTAAGAAACACGAAACTGGTTTGGGAAGAGTTTAGGCTAATAAGACTTTCAGGCTCTATTTTTTCAGTTTGAACACTGACACAGATTTATCAAATAGCTCTATGATTGCGTGCATGGGTTTGTAAGAATGCTCAGTGATATATCCAAATTACCCTTAGTTCTCTGGGTTTTATGTTCCCAAATAATTTTTGGCCGCATCATAGTTACAGTTTGCATTGATCACGCGGCCGTGAAGAGAAGACCCCTCAGTTTCTGGGGTAGTTAGTCAGAACAGTGCTGCAGAAGAACTGGTTGTGAGTAACCTGCAGAGCAGAGGTGGGGTTGGCATTCAGAACTCTGGCTGTGTTCCTGGTTCTGGCTTGGGTTTACTGTATGAGCTTAGGCACCACTTTCTGCTTCTGTTTTCCCTATTGTACTGTGCCTTATCTATCTAGGGAATCCCTTTTCAATGAAAATATCTACTTCTGATTGCATTTTTACAAATAGTAGCTGACCTATGCAAGGTGTATCTGTATCAGATATGCTATTTGTTGTTCTACATGTTAAATGCTAAAATAAGTAAACAATCCCCCCAAAAAATCCCCAAATCAAAGGCTGTAAAAAGTTATACACTAAACCACAAACATAAGCACACAATCCTTTCTTCCTTGTTTTTTTTCTGGAGGAAGATATTTCACACAGCTGTCTGCAACTTAATTTAAAATTCGGTATAATCATAGATCAGACAGCATGTTAAATCTGAATTAAAATCTTGGCAGCTTTTAATTTTAAATTTGGATGCCAATTTGCACTTGTAGCCTAATGAATTTAAATAGTTCCTTGAATTTTGGAGAGTATTCAGCCTTTTTGAATAATTGATTTTCTTCTTTTTGATACCTAATGATGGCAAATACAGAAGTATTAGAATTTGGTCAAATTAAGTAATACCTGAAAATGACCTAAAACCTCATAGGTATTTTTGAATTATTCTGTAATTTATTTGTGAACTATTTTGTATCTAGGGAACAACTCCTTGTTCCTACTGTGCCATGAGATTTTTTTTTTTTTTTGGCAGAGTGCTATTTCAGCTAGATGCCTTTAAAACAGCCAGAGAATAATTGTAGAGCTGTGCAACTCTAGAATTTCTAGGTGAAGTGTACATCAAAAGCTTAAAAAACTCCATGGCATCTGCATAGATTGATTTTTTTTTTAAACACATCTAAATGTATTAAATTAAGTTATTTTTTAATGTCTTAGTGGAGCTCTGCACTAATTAAGAACTTTTAATCTTGTTATTCACAGTTTAGGACAAAACATTGCTAATTGTCTTGCAGGAATTATTGATAGTGATGGTGCATGCAACACCTTTTAGTTCCAGCTATAGTTCTTGCATTTTTAGCTGAGAAAGGGCATAAAAGTATTGAATTACATCTTTCAAAAAAAGGTTGTCTCTCTCCATGTTGTGTCAGAAAAATTCAAATACTTATAGATGATAGGATGTATTTTCACATGGAATAAAAAATTAGTGTTTCAAAATACATAAAGGATGTCTGCTTTTAATGATGAAAACTCAGAAGTGCTGTTAATACCTTTCTGATTAATAGTGAAAAGAAAGAGATGAACAGAACATATAAGAACTGAATCAACAGAAAAATCAGTAAAAAGGAGAACTCATTTACATAGCTTTAAACAATGCTAAGGCCCGATTCCTGATATTGCTTGTTATCAATCCTTGTATTGTGGTCAAATCTCAGGTAGCTTTGCCGGTTGATAGAAAAGCAAATTTTACTGATGATTATTGGCTGTGGGTATAGGGCATCACAGCTTTCTCTCAGCAAAGTGGTGCTGGGTGAAGCTGTAGTTGTAGAAAGTTCTGGACTGAGACAAAGACCTTCAGATTTTGCTTTTCTAATTAATTTGCCTGTTCAGTTATGTGGTTTCTCTGAATTTTTATCTTTTATTCCCATTAGGAGCTGCCTATGAGCCCCCAGGTTGGCTGTACATTTAAGGTCCACTTCAATAGTCTGTGCCAACAGTGCTCCCAAGTGCCTCATGCTTTTGTTCCCATTGCCATGAGAAGCCCAGAAGTTATATTTATTACATTTACGTGTTTCTTATATCACACAGAAAAGACTAACAGGAATTTGACTTAAGGTGTCTGTTAGTTGCATAATATAATTGTAGTCAATTGAAGAACTTTAGGTCTCCAAAAGGTTGTGGGTTTTTGATTTGTTTGGATATATGTATTGGATATATAGGTAAAGGAACACTATGAAATATTCATCAGAGATGAATTTCAAATTGTGAATTAATGATTTGTTTGCTTCTGAATATTGATACCTTCACTACAGTGAAAATGAATTTACTTTTCATATTGGTATCTTGCTCTAGAAATTTCAAGGAGGAAGCTTATTCAGGGGGTTTTTACTTACTATCAACAATTACCAGAGGACAGGCTTGTTTGAAAAGTTGATTGAAGTCTTCCTACTGGGTCAATAAAGTAATTGAGTATATCAAACTGTAGACACCCATAACTGCAGACAGAGATGGTCACTATCTCCCATGCTGTGCTTTGGGTGAAAAAAAGGTGCAATGTTTAGACCATAAATTTGGAATCTAAAGGTGCCTGAATTTCAATTCCGATGCTGTCTTTGCGCTTTATAATTTAAAGAAAAAAACTAATCTTACTCCCTCAGTTCTTCTGTGTGTGAATGATGGGACATTGCTTGCCTCAGAAGAATACAATTGTGGGTAAGTCACATAAGCTCAAAATATCACGTGAGCAGTGACCCAGTGCCCCTGCAGCCTTTAACAGGTCTCTTTACCCACTGTTTGCTTCTACCTCTGACTGGACAGAGTCAACTCATATGAATGGTTTTGGGGGGTGTATGTATGTCCCTGAAATTTAGCTTTTTTTCCTGGTATTATGGTATTGTCTGACTATAATTTTACATAGTAAAAGTTGCTGTGCTGTGTTTGTTACTGATGAGTTCAGAAGCCATTTTTAATTTCTACAAAAGTGTTCTGACAGCAAACCTTTATGAGCTTGGGGTGTGGGCAGAAAGAATGGGAAAAGTCTCTTGCACTGCTTGCCATTTATTTATTGGCTAAAGAAATACCAAAAGTGCTCTCATAATGGAATTTCGGCATGAATCTAGAACTTTATTCCTTCTGCTATAACTCCTTTCCAAGATGGTCTGAAGAGGTTTTTTGGGTTTTTTTCTTTTGTTTCTTTGTTATGGTTAGTCATGGTCACCTTGGTATATAGATGTGTGCTAATTATTCCCTACCAGTCTGTTGTTTAAATAATTTACAGTGTAAAGGTCTCAAAGGACTCTCTAGGTGGCAGGTCTGATTTAGAATAGCAAAGTCTTTGATACACAGGTCCTTTTCTTTCAACTCTGCCCTTCCTTCTCTGTTTTATTGCAATGTCTCTTGTTTTGGCTTTTAGGTATCTCTTTTTCAGTGATATTTGATTTAACACTGTCATCCAGATACAAGTTGCTATTGTATATAATGATACTGCAGATAATACTGTAGATAATGATACTGTTCCAGACTTTCCTCCTCTGTTTGGCAAATTTTCTTCTCTGTGCTCACTTTGCTCTCTGCACAAAAGCAGATGTTATTCTCTAAATATTCCAGCTAACTGTCTTTGTTTCTATTAGCCATGTCTGATGTGCTGGGTTTTAAATCTGGTCTGTGTTTCAATAAGCTGATTCTAGGCATTGCATTCAGCCAGACAGGACTCTCTTAACTGGCACTAGCCTCAATAGCTGACTTGGAGCATTCAACAAAAATTTAACTCCTTCTCACAGATTATTTAGCCAGCCAGTCTAAATTACAGCATTTGCCAAAATTGGAAGCTGTTTATAAGCATTTTTCTATTTATTTATTATTTCTATTTTTTTTAAAGAGATTCGATTTATGCAACAATTTTTGTGTGTAAGTTTTGTTTATTGCCTTCTGAAAGGGAAGGCTATATGTTCAGAGTTACACTCTTTGTTGTTTCCATCTAATAGAAGTGTAGAAAGTTATTGCTAAATGTAAACAGCACTCTTTGTTTCTATTTTTTTCTGCTGTGAAATTTCTCCCTGATCAGAAATGAAATTCTCTACAGTAAAGGGAAGATGTGCTGTGATTATATGGACTATTGAACATCATAGAGCATATTTGGTAGTAGTTGAGTTCACTGCTGCTACTGACTCCAGCTCGCTTCAGTAGTTACTGCAATGCTTTGTCTCTACTGCCAAACTGGGGAGAAGGAGGGGCTTGACCTAAATTTTAGAGTGGTCATCATGCTGAGGAAGCTCAGTCTGGCACAGGAGTTCCTTTGAAAATGACATAGGAAAAGCAGATAGTGTTTTAAGGGCATATTGATTTATTACTGTCTCTTGGGTGCAAATTAAATGTTAATACATTGACGCATCACTAGACACAAATTGCTATTGTTTCTCAAGCTCCTCAAGAGAATATTCCACCTAGCTAATGTTGTTGTGCCTTGGATATATATTATTCAGGGAAATAATATCTGCAGGCTCTGTAGCTTGAACTTGTTTATGGTGGTTTCCAGGCTGGGAATATGTTTATCTTTTTGTAACAGAGAGCAGTGACATGCAGAGCACATTTATTCAGACTCTACTTAGTACAAAGAGGGGGGACACCCTCTCAGGGATCAAATTCTGTCTTGTACCTCTATTGAAATAACAACTGACAGAAGTAACTCTTGAGCTAGACTAGAACCTGACAAAAATACAAACAGATCTACCTTTGTGTCATATTGGTATCACGCAGCATTTTCTGGTTCTGCTATGAGTTAAGAAATGCAGTCTGAATCCACACTGTCTGTCAGCCCTCTTCCACATCCATTCCTCTTGTTTTTCCTCTCTATCTTTTCATCTGAGTATCTTCCCACACAGTCCAGCTATTCTGGGTATCCAATTTGCTTGTGAAGTGCTTTTTGTGTCTGACTGCTGTGTTAATGCCCATAAACACTGGGTGGTTTCTATGGACAAAGCCCTGCCACATGTTGTAAGCTAAAATCCATCTAGCAGGCGTCGTACATGGACTGCTGTCTAGAGGAGGGGAATGTATTCACTCTGCTGTAGTTTTCCATTAGTGTTCTACTGTCCAGTGCATGTTTTTGCAATTCCTTTTCAGTTTTTGATTCTGCTAGTCAGTAATTGACATTTGTTTTCTCGCTGTCATGACCTCAGGCCTGAAGGCTTAACTCACATTGCAGCCAGTGCCGTCACTGGCAAGAAAAATCCTCTTGCTTAAATGGGCAAACATGATTGAACAAAATGTGCAGGCCCTCTTAGACCTGAATGGAATACAAGTTAGAGCTGCCTCAGTAATTGTCAGCACCTCTTGTGTATCTTGAACAAGAGAAGATGGAGATTTCTGATTTTTGCCTGAGTCTGGTCTGTTACAGCTCCAGTGATGTCACTTGTGCTTACCCTAATGTAGATTTGTTTTTTCCTTTATGTATTTGGTCAAACAACAGTGTAGATCAAGTTTACAGACCAGAGCTGAGAACAGCTCAGAAAGCTGTTCTCTGGCCTGAGCTGCTCTGTTTGTCCTCTTTGCCTGGAACTCCTACTACTGCTCCAAAAATCTAGAGAAATGGGTGTTAACTTACATGAGACCCCAAGGCAATGCAGGTTGGAGCCTGGGACTGTACTGTGGTGTGTAGAAATAACAGAAAAACATTAAAGAGCAGACTTCACTTCCTTGGATTAACTTTTCTGATTACCTTGTACTTATTTAGTTGAAAAATAAGCTCTGATGTTTTAATGGCTTTCGCTACGAAGTTTACGGTATGCCCACTTCTATTTCACATTCTGTCGTGAACAATTAATTTTGCTAAATTGACAGTGAAGGCTTTCAGCTGTAATTGCTGGAGTCTTTGAAATCTGAAACTGAATTCTTACAAAGAAATGATCATAGGCTGAGTCATTTGGTAACTATTTGTTTAGGTAAGCTGTTAGCTACAGAATGTTTGAAAACAGCCTTTTGTTGACTTGCTTACCTACTGGGTTTATCTTCAAATTGGATTTTGCAGAGTCATCGTTTAAAAATGCATTTGTACTCTGTAGTGTGTGTGTGTGTGCATTCACTCAGTGTAGAACACCCAGGTGAAACAGGTATTCTCCAGATACAAACTGTAATTTTTCTTTATCTCAGCAAAGGCTTATAGTGACATGTTTTTAGAATATTCCAGTTCTGCTTATTAGTCTCAATCATGTTTGCATCCCATGTCTTGTTTATAATTTCTAAAATAATTTAGAATTTGTCTCCTGAAGATTCATTTCTATGAATTTTTCATAGTACAGGTCAATCACATAAATCTGGTGCCAAAATGCAAAGTGAAATGAAATAACCATCAAAATAAGCATGTGTAAACAACTGAATGCTTTCCAACACTTGCCCAGCTGTATTTTACAAATAACATTCAATCCATTTATGTTAATTTTATGTCTGCTAGCTGAATTTAATACAATAATTTAATATTCTCCCCATATTTGTTCAGGTCTTTAGATTTCAAAGGATTTGTGAGAAATGCGTATTTAATTCACACAAATACAGTAATGGTAAATTATTAGTCCGTTTTCAGTATTTTTCTACAAATTTGATTTCTACAGTCATTAGCATGAGAATATCGATGAAAACTAGTAAAAAAGATTGAGAAAAACCAATGGAAACTATTGGTTTATTTTTATTTCTGTTCTGTAAGCTTCTCAAGTAAACCACTAGAGTTGTGTCTACCAAAATCAAGGTCCCTTGATTCTTCCAGAGCACAGACAAAATAATTTGAAAAAATGTTCATATTTTGTTGCTGGGATTGGTTGAGCATCCTGGTGATGGCCCAACACCCATGAATTATTTATTTTGATGCAAATTTTAGTCTCCAGAAGACATAAAGGGTATGAAGAACTATGCACATCCAGTTCCATCTAATAGATGTCTCCTTTGATATTTTAGCAGTTTCCTGGGTTCAGTGTTCGTATGCAAAGGAAAGGCCACTTCCAGTGCTGTGTTCTTAATTCAGGTGTCATCTCATGTGGCAGTATAAAAAAAAATAATTTTAGATAAGTTATTTGAGATTTCAGAATGGCTGCTAGTTTTATCTTCTTATGTGTCTGTAATTCACACATTACTATTTCCCTTCTTTTGTAAGATATTAGCTACAAAATGCTTTGAGGAAAATGTAAATCAGTTTCTATATTTGGCTCTTATATTTTCATCCTAGAAAACAAAATAAAAAGGGAAAAAGTCTTTCTCAGTCTTTACTGAATAGTTTTATATAAAACTGTCAGTTCTGAGTATACAGGTTGACTTGAAGAGCTGTCATATGACAGACTTCTTTAAATGTATTTGCTCTTTTCAGGTGCACATCAAATGGTTTCCATGTAGTAACTGTTCCTTGGAGAATTAATTTGTTCTCAAATTAATTTTGCTGTTTTCTGCTGTCTTTGTTTCTCCTTTATTTTCCTAAGTGCATATGTGTATATTTGCTATTTTAACCAACTAATACAAATGGAATTCCAATTAGTTTTGATTATGTCAGTTGTCACTGAGAAGGGAAACTGCAGGAACAGCTGTCAGCTTGCTAAGGTTAGCTCAGCTGAATTAAGAAAATTCTCATGAGTTTTATTTTTTAACGGGATATTTGCTTCCCTAAAAGAGATTGTAACAGCTTTTAAAACAGCACTGAAAACTCTTTCATATCAATCATTTTGACTATGTGAAATGTGTGAGGTCCAACTGCTTGGGCTACACCATTGCATATACTTGTATTTTGATTCATAACAATGTTTAAAACAGTCCTGTGGTGTAGAGGTAGCACATTTATCTTCCACATGACAAATTCTGATATATAAAGTAAGTATTTCTCTGTTAAAAACAGTGAAACATTGAAGTGTACTGTGTAAAGCTGTGAATGAGAAGGGATGGTTTTGCCTGATTACTTCTGGTGCAGCTGAGGGAGGCCACGAGGAGCAGCAATGGACTGCCTTGACTGATTCAGTTGTCATCCTTTGTCCCGAATCTCAGGGATAAACAGTTAAGTGGGTGGTGATTACATTACGCACTAAAATGTGTGCCATTTTACAGTAGAATAAACAGCCACAGAAAAATATGATGAAAGTGCTCCAGGTAAAAAAAACAGAAGCTGTTTACTCCAGACTTTCTGGTTTAATTCACAGAGCCACAAATGATATATTGTGGAAGTCTTTTTGCATTTTGTCCACAAGAGTGTTCTGTAGCAGGAACCACCTCATCTCTTGATTATTCTCTATTTTTACTTGAAATTGAGTCTGCCGATGTTTTCTTACAGCAAATCTTGTTAACTGTAAACAGAGTCTGTGTCTGCTGCTGACACTTTGGGCCATACCTTGCAGAAATACAACTTGGAATCTATGATCTTAGGGGAGCATTCTTGACTCTCTAAAGGCTCATGCAGAACTTCTCTAAATGTCTAAATATACTTATGACAAATCTACTTTTTAGTATTCAAGGAAGAAGTTTGAGGATGTTGAAAGACCTTAGATGAGATTTTAAATATCTCACAAAAGAGTATCCTGGAAAGAATCTGGTTTACCTGCGTGGAGTCATGTGTTACATTTTCAGAAGGCTGACATCAACGTACAAACTATGTGTCCTCACTTCCCTTAGTTATTTTTTCCCTAAGCAAAGCTGAAAACTCCAGTCTGTGTAATGAGAAACACTTGTGACCAAAACCAATGACAAATGTGTAGCATTAGACAAAATTCTATTTTTATATGTGTGTGTATATATGTACACCTACCTAATTTATTATATTTTCTAGGACACTGACATATCAAATCTTACACTTATAAACCAGCCAGATGCCAGACAGGGCAAATCATACTTTAATATATTATAAAGCTATATAGTAAGCCCACTGCATGGGCTTCACATGCACATAAAACTAATAGTTACATAAATAATATCAAATGACAAAACTAGAAAGCAGTTTCTGCATACTTTATTTTACAATTCCTCACTAAATATATTTACAGGACACAGAGTTTGCTTTAGTGCAATACATAGTAATGTTGCATAAGTACAAACTGTTGAACTTTTCTAAAAAAAAATTAAAGAAATGAAGCACTTAACTGATGTTCCAGCTAAGTATGTAAAGCAACATTAATAACTCTGAGTGAAAATGCTAACAGCATCTTTTCTTCTCATAAACAATTTGTAGAAACAAACCACAAACTGGCATTACATATTCCAAACTACTACCCCTTGTACAGTACCATATCATTAAAAAAAATCACTTTTTAAAAGCACATATACTGTACTGTACAGCAGCCTGTTTCTACAGATACTGACTTACTCCTTTAATACAAATAGGATATTACCGTGGCAGTTTTGAAGAACAAAGTTATCTCGAGATATCAAACATCAGTAACAAACTCTGATAAGCACAGCTTCTTGAGAACCTGCTTTAACAGCATTTCTTCACAGTGATATTTATGAAAGGTTGGAAAAAGAGATTAGCATAAAATATTTCCATCCTTTTTCAGTTTTTTATGCAAAAATCATTACTTTATATTGGTAATTATAAAATTACAAACACTTTCTATAAGTAACTTCATCTGTTGTAATGATAGAAAAAGTCATCAGTAAGACACCTAAAATGAGGCTTGCATAACATGAGAGTTTGAAGAAAATTAGATACACCTCATTTTTAAAACAAGAGTAAGGGATGTAACTTAATTTAGAATAAGCAACACAGTTTAACAGAGATAACCTATAATCAATTAAAAAAGCTACTTATTTATTAATAAATGTTAAAAAATAATGGAATTGTGATGAGGTGAAATCAACATTTAAAAAGATATGATGAAACATTTACTCTTAATCTTAGTTTTGGCACTTCATTGGAACAATTACTTTACCAAAGACCAAAATATGTATAAAAGATATACAGCTCCTTGACATACCTTGCAAATATAGTACATAAGTACTGGCAAACACTGAAAACATAGTTAGTTAAACATTCCCACAGATTTGCACATGCATGCACTAGTCAGACAACAGCGTTGTATTTATGTTCTTGGCGGTGACAATCTTGCATTACTTGGGTATTTTAGGCCGTTTCTTCAGCAGATCTTGTTTCTGTTTTAAGTCTTACAAATTCTTTAGCAACTTCATCGTTGTTCCTCTGAGACAGTATTCTAAGGATTGTTAAGCCGGTCTCGTCCAGGGCGATGCTCCTCAGCAGGGGGTACCAGGAGGCACAGCTGCCTCTGTCGGCGATGCCCCGCAGCTGGATCACCGTCATGCCGATGATGCGATCCTCCCGGGCAAAGCAGTAATCCTTCACTGACAGGTGAAGCTCATAGGCTCCTGGCTTATCTTCGTTACTCAGCAGGCTGGGTGGATTAACAATATGAATTTAGAACAAGGAGTTCAGTTTAATTCCCCCAAGGAATTAATTCACTCTAGAAATCTTGGAAAAATTAAAGCGAGAGTGGTACTTTAAGTTTTGTAGTTCCATTTTGTTGCAACAGAATATGTAACTTTAAACTTTCTACACAAGTAACCCTTCAGATGTACTGGTGATGGGGCCTCTGTTCTCAGCAGCCTGAACAGAAAGAGAGTTCCCTCAACAGCTGAAACAGGCAGTTACCTTTCCCTAGGAAGTACATACAATGTTCAGCTAGTTCCCCAACTGTCAGCACCATGACTTTAAATCAGCTTCAAAAAATACAGAAAATTCCTGGCAGCAGGCATCAAAAAGAGCTTTGTGGTAAGACAGAGGCAATGAACTAATTTCCAGTCACGGCTGGAGGGTAAGGGGAGGAACAAAAATCGGTCTCAGAAAAGGGCAGAGAAGTACTAAATTTAAACTCCAGCTTAGGTGGAAATTTACTGATTTAAGGATTAAATGATAACAGCATTAGATAAACAATGACATTAACACATGCACAACCCTTTACACATTTAGATATCTCTACGGTCATGAAGGCCCAGATAGCTAGAAATAATAATTAATGCGTCAGTCCAAATAACTATTTAGGCCAATAGATCCTAGGGATATAAATAGCTATTTCTCTGAAGGGGAATGAATTGTACATTTTAACCTGGTTTTGTAGGACTGAAAGCTTGGTGACTTCCATTCATCTTCATGTACAACAAAGATACAAATTAGTAATTTTGAAATGGTGTCTATATCTATGTATAGCAGCCTTAGGATGTTTTTTCTTGTTATTAGTGGTTTAACGGCAAAAATATTTTAAGAAAATTTTTGAAAAGTACGCAATTCCCAGACATAAAAGACTTACAATTGGAAAGTTTCGTTGTATTTTGGAGACCAGGTGTTGCTCTTTGTCTTGGTTCCATGCTTTCTTTTCTTGTCACTTAGTTTAGGACCCAATATGCAAACTTCCACGAAGGGACGGAACATAGCTGTTGTTTGCCAGTTTAGGTTATTAATTGCTACAACTGTAGACAGATAAAAGAATTGAAGTCAAATTCCATTGGAAGAGTTCCAATTAATTAACCTGTATGACTTTTTATAGCCAGTGAAAGGTGACCTGAGAGCTTTCCTATAGGATCTCAATACCCGGCAAGCCTAGGAGGAGCTTTGTGCCTTCCCTGCCAAGTAAAGATATCTGACCACTTTTAGGTTCAACAGTATCAAATACAAACATATATTTTACAATTCCTTTACAATAACAGCTTCTTTTTGCCTGCTACCTTCGCTGTAATTTAAAAAATCAGCTTATACTAATCTGAAGGATCCTGTGTTTCTTTCTGAAATTCAGGTTGTGCAGAACAAAGGCATTTTGTTAAAAATGCAATTTCTTAAGACTTGGTTCAGTCATTCACCACCTAGCTTTGCTGTAGTTTTTTACAGGTTGAATTATGTACAAGCAATTGAGAAGTATAATTTGACACATTTTAATTTATAGCTCCATAACTTAATATAATAACTTTATATTATCTACACAGAGAAGCATAGACAGTACTTGCCTGCATACTCTGAACTTCTGCTGGTGTTGAGCAAGGAAAAAGTGCATTCCTAATCACCTGAAGTGTACTCATAGCTTCACAAATACTGTAATACTTAACATTTGTTACTTTATTATTGGCATGTTTGACTTAGGATGTGCTTGGAGGTTTGGTCTTCGTTGTTGCTTTATTTTTAAAGTTGTCTGTTTGAAACTTACCTTTCACAGTGACTTTATGCTCACCAGTTCCAGGATGGGTAGAGACGTCCACCTGTACAGATATCTCACCCACTGAATTATTAGCAGTTTGACCTGAAACAAGAATTACTGGTTAGCACACCTGGCTTTTTGATGCATCAAGAGAAATAGAGAGTGAAAGGTAAGTGGTATTTTCTGTCAGAAACACTTAGAAATTTCTGATGTGTTTCACATTTAAGTGGGAATCAGTTACAGATTCATAAATTACTTCGCCACAAAAGTACTGGGAACTGCAAATATCTATGGAAAGTGCCTCAGTGAAATAAAAAATTCTGTTCATCTGGAACTTTCCATTCTGGTTGTCCTTAAGTGTGTTTATATCTTGAAATCCAGAAGTTGGTGGTTTTGTCATTTGTTTGCATGTACAACCCAAAAATCTTATTGCTGAGTGTGCATTTGGAAAGTTACTTCTCTACCACTATTGATGAATCCTTTGCTGAGGGTTTTGTCTCAACAAATTACTGAAGTTTTGCATTAACACACAGAGGGCCTTAAAGAAAAAAGGAGACAGTTGAAAGGATGGCAGAGGAACCAGGAACTTTAAAAATTAAGTTTTGCTTTTGAGCACCAGTGGAGGTTGTAAGTCAATTTGCACCAAATGATTCTTTAAAAGGGTTCTCTTTATGTCTTGAGAAGTTCCTCAATATATGAGATTGTAACAGTATAACATAAACAAAATTGAGTATGTTTACTTGTTGTTTGAATGACTGTGAATGTTGAATTCTGTGAACTGTACTTGCTCCCCACCGTAATCTCTGTGAACCACATACTAAAGTAAATTGCTACCCCTTTATAGCTGGCTGCTGTTTCTGTGGGTAGCAGAAAAAAGATTCTATATTCCTCTTATTTATACAAAAATTCCTTATCCACTGGTTCCCCATCCTTCTCTATGTGAGGAGAAGCAAACATTCCTTTAGAATTTTTCCAGCAGTTCCCACAGGAATTAAGGAAGGGGTGCAGAGAAGAGGGAGGGGTGTCTTATGTATAATAACAATGGGAAAAGTGATTTCCCCCCTTAAATTAGTTTATACCCAGAATACTTTTTCTGTTATCATGCATCGTCTTTTTCTTTCCTGGATTTCCTCACCAGTGGCTTTCTAGAAATGAGTTTTACAGTGATGTTTATTTGTTTTTTTGGCCTGATCTGTAATTATGTTCTCTACATGGGATGAGCATTGCAAGGCCAATTGAATACTCTTACCCCAAGTGTTGCTGCTTCAGAGAACAAGCCTTTTTTAACCTGATACATCAAAATGTGGAGATTCAGTGATGATTTCACGTGATCAGAATCCTTGAACATTATTCTGCATTTCCAAGCTTGCAGGTGAGTTTGGCATGGAATGGTTGTGAACCTACTTTTGAAACTTAGTCAGTAGTGTTTTAGCAAAAATGCACAGTGTCAATATCTTACTGTATTTATAGCTGTTACTTCTGAGTTGCAGGGTACCTGTACAAATTTTGCTGTTAAACGTATTTCAGTATCAGTCAGAGGGTTTGGGCCACTACTGACACGTTATTAGATATCAGCTTTTTAATGACAAGTGTTTTAGTTTCAGTGGCAGTAATTAAGTTTCTTGTATTTGGATAATTACTTAAAGCTGTACCATATGGAAGCTCTAAGCTGGTGAATCATTCTATGTCTTGCTCACAAAAAATAATACATAATTTTAAAAAGAATTTGTGTGAAAAGGTAGGAATCAAATGGACTAGAAAAGCTAAATAGTAAGAATAATAGAATGGTTTTATCTAGAAGCATAGACCAAAGTATTCTCTGACTATAGTAAAATTTGCTTTTACTTGGGATGAAAAAGGAAATTCTCATTTGGTCAAGGTCATAAAGTTAAAGCTGGCTTTCTTTTCTCTTGCAAACACAGTGTCATTAGGCCATGTATCAGTGAGTAGCAGGTTTTTAATGGAGTTACATTTAACCCGGGGTGCTGACTTGTGTGAAAAAGCCTTCCCTTATATTCCTCATAATAAATGCAGACAATGCCTATAATTCAGAAAGCAGCTTGCCCAGGATAGAACTCCAATATTATATATAATGTATTTTTATATATAGCATATTCTCATTGGCTTTGTGAGACTGTAAAGTAAATTAAAGAGAGTAGAGAATGGAGGTCCTAGAGTGTTAATCTGTCTGATTCTTTCATATCGTGAAATTCCACCTCTTCAAGCTGCTCCATAACGCGTGGAATTCAACCTCAGCACAGGTACTTTTTGTGGTGATGAACCTCTTTACGAATGATGCTTTTGATTCAGTCTGTAGCCTTCCTTCAGCTCTGAAGTTTGAGTTGAACATACTGTAACTCTGTTCTGATTAAAAAGCTTTCAATGCCAAGCCAGAAGAAGAGAATGGAGAAGGGAACCAGGAACTGCAACACCTGAATCTTAGGGACACTGCATGTAGGATAAACTGGGAGAGAAAACGAGTTCTTGAACTCTCTCCCAATCACAATTAATAATAATTTACCCCTGACTGCAGTGGAAGATGAGCTAAGCTCAATCCTGAATATCACTGAAAATATCAGCCAGTGTCAATTACTTGTTTTAGCCTCTAGCTTAAAAGAATGCCCAAACCAAAACCTTGGGAATGTTTTAAAAGAAGACAATTAGCATTTCCATTAGACAGCCTTGAGAGCAGCTGGTGAGTGATGGTAATAGTGAAGTGTGCTATGTTAACCTCTAATAATGACAGGTAGGATTTCACCAAGACAAAAATCTAGGAATCTGTAAGGTTATATTTTTTATCTGTTTCTCCAACTTTTTAATTAACTTATGCAAAATGTATTCTTGCAAAGGTCTCCTAATTGGTATCTCTTTCCTTTTTCTAGTAGTCCATAATTTACAACAGTGCTCCAAGCAGTACTGCAAATATAGTGGGCTAAGTCTTGTATGTATAGTAGTGCTTGATATGGTTATAAAGAAAATTCTGCAAAACATCACCCAGTTTTATACTAAAAGCAGTTGACATTTAAATGACCCTACATTCAGTATTGCTGAGAAAACCTCCTTTGCAGAACATCTCAGCCAGCAGAGACAATTTCTAGTGGAGTCCAGAATATAAACTTGGTTTCTTTTAGTAATCACCCCATCCATCTTTCTCTTTCTGACCTGCTGAACAAACTAGAGATACAATTCCAGGACATTTAGTATTTGCTTATAGCTTCTCTTGTTGACATTTAAGAACTATGGTACTTCATTTTAAAGTCTCTAATCTGTCTATTTATGCTGTTTCGTTTTCTTTTTTTGCTACCAGTCCTTGTGCAGTCACAGCAGGAATTAGTGATTCTGATTGCACTATAGAAAGGTCCATTTATCCTACTACATTTAATAAGCCAATTTAGCTGAAAATAAATCTCTCTGTGCACTGCAGAGGATGATTGCACTTTTCTTTCTTTAGTACTGTAATATAACTCATTTGAAGGCTAACAAACATAAATGATTCTGCCTTATGTTTGAAAACCTTATGGATGTTTAATTATTACTGCTTGCTCTCTAATATCTGCTTTACATTTTATTTGTTGGTATATTTGTATGATTCAAAATACAGCATCCTCTTATTGGTGGGTCTTAAGGTGATCACATGCATTTAAACTGTAAAGCAGAAAAAGTATCTCCTTGTCCAAAGATGCTGGCTCCTCAGGGACCAGTAAGGCCTAGAAGGTAGGGTTTTATTCCTCCTTGTTTAGCCCCTGCAATGTCATCAATGTGATAGCTGTTATAACACTAATGATTTTGACAGAAGACAGATGTTTTGGACCAAGTCAAATGTTTCTTAGTCATGATAATTAGAATTGCTACATGTGTACAGAGAATTCCCCTGCCTTCTGTTCTTTAGTAGGTACCTTTGGAAAAGGTGAACTTGTGCACTCTGATAGAGAAAACAGCAGAATATACAAATGGAAAAATGAGTCATGTATATTTTGTAAAAACAAAACAGTAATTCCCTATATCTTCTAGGATAATATTCCTGCTAAATGCAAGAGACTCCTACTGAATCAGTCTGTGATTGTGAACAAAAGCACGTTACTGTGGAAGGATTCCTTTGTCTTGCTTGATCTTTTAGCAGCAAAATGTTTTCAAATGAGGAGGACTTTGGAAACTAACTTCTATGTTTGCATGAATAAAGCGCCCAGCAGAAATAAATGGGGTTCGCAAAAAATGAGCTAGCATAAAATCTAAGAATGTGGTGATTTGCAGTATTTTTGCCCCAAAGTAGCCAAAGACAATAAGCAAGACTCTGAAACTTTGTATGACTGTATCAAAAGTTTCTATATCTGTGAAGGTTTACACANTTTTTTTTTTTTTTTAACTCTGTCTCTAAGAGTTCAGGATGTCAAGATCATCTTCACCTCCTTGAGGATTAGAAATCCAGTTCAGAAGAAAAACAACTACCCGCAAACTAATAATCATGCATGAGATGATTTTATTACCCAAGACTCAGACAGCTCACTGAGCACTGGGAGCCTGGCCATGAGACCAGCCGACCTGGCACTGTGGTAAGCCTCACCTATCCCATTTGCCTCACTAGCTTTTTCAGCATAAAGCTGCTCATCTAAATACTGGACCTGTGCTTTGACCTTATTTTCTAAATAGGACATAAGAATGAAAAAGTTGAACAAATATTCAAGCTTTCACAGTTTCCAATGCTCTAGGAATTACACAAGCTATGAAATCAGCACTTTAATCCAGACAAGCATCTGTCATCTTTTGATTGACGATGTCAATAAAATACATATATTTGTCTGGTGTTGAGCTGCTAATTTATTAGGAAATAAAACATCAGGGTGACTCATCGAGTTATTTTTCACAGGCCCTTGAGACAGATTTGGAGGAAAACCTTCAGTGCATTTTTTAACATTTTTGTTTAATCCAAAGAGAAAGTTAAAGCTGAATTGTTAAGAGATGGATGTAGCAAGCTAGATGATCTCTTCTGTATGTGTGTTAGAGAAAAGCAAGGCAGCAAACTGATTTTATCATGATAACCACACTAATTGCAACATGTGCTTTACTTCAAGAAGTTGCTATACAAATGGTTGATAATTATTTGTTTTGGGGGATTCTGAGAACCAAGTTCAGTACTTGGAGGCTGACTTCAGCAACCATTTATTCACCATGCTGTCATAAAAAGATTGAAAAGATTTAGGTTTGTATTTTATTAGCAAATGTAAATCATTTGTCTAAATGATCACTGGCTGTGACAGATAAGGTTGACAGGAGATTAAGCAGCATCTGTAAGCCTCTCCACAACTGTACAAAGCCACACTATCAAAGACCATTCTCTCCTATTGGAATTTTTGTGGTGTCAAAGAATTGACAGTGATCTGAGGCACTCAGAGAGCATAATCTAAAAGGAGAATGTTGTGCAGTGAGTAGGAAGTACGGGTTTGAGTGTTGGAGTGGAATTCCCAGTAAGGCCCTTCCCTTCATCTCTCCTGAGGAAAGCTGGGCTCCACACAGCAAGGGCTGCAACTGCACAGCTCCCTGGGACCCCCAGAGCTGCATCTGCTGCTCTGTCCATGTAGTGAGGAAACCAGGAATGAGCCAGCTTTGTTCTGGGGCGTGTGCATCCAACTGGCAGCATCTATCCCTCTGTGGGTGTGGATGTTTATACGTATATTTTTATATATGCATGTATTCTGGCCAGTGTTTCACCCAGGCAGCACACAGGCCTCTCAAGAGGTTTGTATATGTATTGAATGCTCTGCTTCTAGCAGGAAGTTATTTTTTGAAATTGATGTCATATAACTGATGGTTACCTGCAGCTTGTGTTTATTTTCTTGAAGACTTTAGAGGAAACTGATACACAGCTTGTTTCTAATTTAGGTGCTTTACTGTTTCATTTAAGAACCAACCAGAAGTTTTCTAATGTGACAGCCTCTTAAGTGAATATTTTGTAAAGACCTGTTTTACCAGCTGTCTGGTTTTATCTGTGAGCTTTAAAAATAATTATTTTTCTGCCACTATTCTAAATGCATTTACTTTGCTATATGCATATGCTGGAATAGTTTTATTAATTGTCATTCTGCAAGTTTCTTCATTGTTTGTTCTTATCTTTCCTATTTGTTGCTTGCAACAGTGTGCTGATTTCTGCAGCTTGTAATGCAGGTCTGGTTTTTTCTTTAATGAAATAAGGTTGTGTAACACATGACTCTGACCTCAATTTGAAACTACAGTGGATGAAGCAGGGATTATTTCTTGACTTAAATTCTGTCTGAAGTGTGGGTTATGAGAGAACTGGAAATGCTCTGTAGGACTTAAATTTCGTGATAGAATACAGGTATAGCTTTCAAAATATGACAGTTAATAATACAATGGTTTTGACAAGCAAAAGAAGGAAAGGTCTTTCTTTTTCAACTATAAGAGCTGCTAAACAATTTAAGCAATTTTTATTTTCTGTAGTCTGCTGTCATCTGCTTGCCTAAACTATAGTTAATATCAGATCATTGTTTTAATGTCATTCCATATATTTATGAAATATTTAGGTTCTGCTTTGCTTTGTACAATTACAGTTTGCAAAGGAACACAGAACTGAATTTTGGTTTGGCAGTTGAAAAGAATTTTTCTTCATTTTTGATTGTGTAACATCCTTCCCTGTGTTGGTGACTTTACAAGACAAGGATGGAGTTACTGTTAGAGATAAGCATATTTACCTAATGAGAATATTACATTTTCTTGTTTTCAGATGCATCGTCCCTTTTTAGCTTTCAGTTGTCTGGCATAAGAATGAAGAAATCTGATTCAGACCAGCTGAAGCAAAGCCTTTTCTGAAGCCTTGTAAACACACAGGTAGGGTTTGCAGTATGAGCTGTGTTGTGAGATGAGTATTGATTTTTCTGCTTAAGTAATACAAATTATTTTAAGTCAAGCCAAAAAATATATTGTGGAGTCCTGCCATTATGCATTAGTGTTGTGTACCTTACAACACCACCAGCATTCTCTAATGATGTTTATAAACTGGAGCTGCTGTAAATTTGTAAGAGGGAAATATTTCTCTATGTCCAATAAACAACCATTTTAGATGCAAGAGTGGTTTTTACTTCGGAGAAATTAGTGGTAATAAATGAGAGCTAATTCAGGAAACTCTGTTTAGATGATGTCTTTTTATGTAGTTTGCTAAAACTAAAATAGTATTTGTTTAAATGTTGTTAGTGTTGATGCTAAACAAATGTAAATATTCACAGCACTGGCTATAGTTTATGCAATTATTGAATATTTAAGGCATTTGTTAAACTAAATCACAGCCTTTTAATTTTGATAGACTCTAAGTAGTTTAAGAGGTGACCGCTTCTTTTTTTTTCTTTAGGAATGACTTTAGAGAAGCTTTGCCAGTGCTGGTCTCAGCACTGACTAAGGGTAAGTCAGGTGTACCATAGAGAAGGAAAGTTCATACAGTAGGCTAACAGAAGTACAGTAAGAGTTTGTCCTTTGGCTTTGAGAGTTTTGTCTTGATTGTGAACATGTGTTTGCTTAAAATTATCTTGTCCTGCCTGACTGGAAACTTGTCCATTTTGTCTAGAGCTATTGTCAATGTACAAAATCTATGGTCTTTTGTAGAAGCCTTGGAGCTTTCCCTGAAATTCTAGGCTGGCTGCCTTCCAGCTGTTAACCAGCCACGGGTGTTCCAGCCCTACAGCACTGAACCCCAAGTTCCTGCAACTGAGCTGGGTTTTACAGGTCAGGCTTGGCACTGTGCTGCTATTTTAGAACTGATTCTTGCTTGGAACAAGGGGAGTGTGCACAAAGAATTGTTTGGTGACAAAAGATTTTGAAAACAATCCATATTATAATCTGAATGTATGCAAGAATGTTATCCTGTAGCTGAATCTAGAGGAAAAAACCCATTCATGTTTACAGCATGAGCTAATGTTTATTATTAGTGTTGAGATCTGGACCTCAGGTCATTTGCTTGGTAATGGTGCACTGATGGTACACGATTCTCAGCTGGCTGTATTTTATATGCTCTTTGCAGGGGTATCAATGACCACCTGGAGTGTTAAATACTGTTCACACAGGCTTTGGAATGCAGTTCTCCTCCCTAAACTGCCCTCGGGTTTTGCAAAATCCTTTAGGTCTATAGCAATGTCCTTTTTTAGAGACTCCAGAAGTGACCTGCTCCATGGAATGGTTCCTGGCAGTGGTAGAACTTATGTATGGTTGAATAAGAAAACTGATCCAGAAGAATGTGCTTACAACAGGCACTGCAGAATCAGCTGAATACCTTCCAGGTAATATTAAATGTGAAGTTCAGATAGGTAGAACTAAATTTCAGTACCAGTTTATAAATCATTCCATGTATTATTATAAAAGTTTTCTCATCAAACAATACTGATAATTTATTTGCAAAAGAGAATGCTTCTCTGCATGTTTTACATTTGTGGGTTGGGTTTAAAACGGGACAAGTGCTTAGCAGGCTTTGCGTATTTTTCTGGAAATGTTTATACCAAGGGCCAATCATAGATTATTATATCCCCCCTTAATATCCTACTGCTGCCAATGTTAAAACCTGTAATGATCAGAGTTTCCACAGGATTTAATTTCCAAACAAACACATTGAAAGCGTGTGGCAGATCTGGAATAACAGTTGAAGAGAAACCTCTCCCTCCTCCTCTGCCAGACAGAAAGGCAGGTACTAAATATGCTAGAAGATGACAGAACTTAAGCTATGTCACTGAGAAAGCCAATCTGGAACCTGTACTGTCTGTATCAACTTCATTTATTAGACAACATTTTTCTTTCATCCTTAATTTTCATAGTGTGGTTACAGATTTGTGTTCACAAAAAAAAAATCTGTGTTCACACAAAATCTGTTTGTGAGTGAGCATTAAATTTACAACTTTCATCAGCATAGAACCATTAGAGTTGGAAAAGACCTTCAGCCATGACAAATCATTATATGGAGAAAAATAAAAAAAATAAGCAGTTACTACTAGATTATGCTCAACATTGTCATGTAGTTATTCCAACACCTGTCTGTTTTGAAAAGTGTTGAGATTCTACAGTGGTGCTTTGAAAAGAAAAAATCATCTGCAGAAGCTTACAGCACTTAATTTCATTATTCCTGTTTGTGTGATAATTTGTTTTTAAAGCATATGTCTATAACGTAGTCTCATGATGTATTTGAAGAAGGCAGAAGTAGGAATTGAGCTTTTAAGTATTTAGTGTGGTGAAACCATCACAGGGAAAACTGTGAGTCCCTGAGTCACCATTTCAAGAGTTAGGAATGATTTTATTACTATTATCTTATGCAAAGTGCTTTGTTGCCAAGATTTTCAGGAATTTGTGGGCACAGAGGCTGGGAAACAAAACTCTGGTTCAAGCAGTCATCCTTCTTTAGAAATGGTGCAAATCATATTCTTGGATAATTTGTTTATTTGTATTGAACATGATCCTGCATGAACACAAATACAGGAACTATCAAGGACCATAACATACACTTTTACAGAGCCCTTATCACAAAGTCCAACCTTCTGCTTTCTGTTTGTGTGTAAAGTTAACTCTCCCTTCTCACACCAATCAAACAAATTTGTGCTCTTCAGTTTCCTGGAAAAACTGCAGCTTAATCAGGGTGAGTGAGAAACTATTTTAACCTGTGGTTAAAAGTAAGCCTGATTATTGTCTGACTCTTGTAATAATTACAGGAAAACCAACCACCCACTAATGTCTACAGTCATAGTTATTATTCAATATATGCTTTCTTTACATTTAAAATATTCTTTTTTCCATTGCTTTGAGCAATCCAGTACTTCCATCCAACTGTCTATTGATTATGGATTGGCAATGTGAAAAAATTAGGGCAAGTATCAATCTAATTATATTCTAGAGAAAGCTTCTTAGTTGCAAGCAGGGTCATTTTAACTAAAAGCTAATGATACAGTTATAGCTGTGAGGCTAGAGATCATAATAGATAAGGGATTTAATTCTTTTAAACGAGGCATTAAAGGATAATGAAAAGTTATGAGTCACTTTTCCTTAAGTTTCATTCCCAGTGGCTACATTTCTGACAATACTGGTGTGCAAACATAGGCATGGTAATGTGTGCGCAGAAATGAACACAGACCTCAGGCTGAAATCAGGATGAAAATCAGAAAATTCAATTTTGTGGTTCAGGATTTATAAAGGATCTCTACTTATAGCTACAACTTAGATAATTTTTTTCTCCTGAAGTTACAATGAAGGTATGCATCAAAGAAAAGCAAAATACACATAAAAGTAAGGAACAGTTTTCTGCCTGAATCCCTATTACTATTTTTTTTTCCAAAGGGGAAAAAAGACTATTCCCTACATATTAAGAGTTTTATAGCTATTTCCTCATTTGTAATATATGAGTTATTAACAGAGATCCCCAGTTTTAGTATGGAAACAGCTTAAGAAATCATTCCTTGGAAATAATCTTGGGGCAAGCTGCAAAACTCACGTTTCATGCTTTTTATAGTGTGGGTAACATTGTACTTCAGAAGTAAAAGCAATTGATTTTCCAGCTTTACTGTCCAGTTAAAACTTTCTGATTCTTATGAGCTGGAGCAGGGTAATTCATTATATCAGCAAATTGTATTCTTTCCCAAAGACATGAAGTGGCAGGCAGGTCACTTTTACAAATGCTCATTACATTCAAAAGAAATCTAGTGAAGATTATGATTATGTAAAAATTTTCAGTTTCTAGAATGAAGAAAACACTCAGCTTGGAATATAAGGTATGCAGTGCTCCTACAAATAACCCTGGTGTTCAGTGTGCAGCCAGAGCTTGGGGACTGCTCTTGCTGGGAAGTCACAAGACCCTAAAAGAATTGCCCTCAGATAAGCTCCAACAACTGCCAGCAGCATTAGATAATGGATAACATCAGTAACATCACATGGGAAAATTTGTGTCAATAAACTCCAAAATATCACAGTGGGTGGAGAATGTAATCTGCAATCAATAATTTAGAACATTTAAAATATAATTTGATGTACTTGTATGTCCCTTACAGATCACTTACTCTGAGAAGTTTGTGTGGCTATAAACTTCTTTATCAAGGCGTCGGTAGTTTGTGTGTAAAGGCTGAGAGCGTATTTGAGAGACTGAAGGTCCGGGCTCTTCTCCAGGAAATTCTTTTTCAGCCCACTTCCTCCAGCATGGAAGTATTGCTAAAATGAAAAACAAATATGGTTGTTCAGAGAGGCCTCAGTTATAGACATATGGTTGAGAAAAGCCTCAGTTATAGACATACAACTTTAAGTAAAATTCTTAAGTGAATGTTTTAGAAGTAGCAACAGGCATGTGTAGATTTTATTACGGCATTTGAGATAACTGTCACAATCTCTAGTACAAAGGGTAAAAAATTAAGCATTAGGGGAAGAAAACAATATACAAAATTTTAATTTTGGTTTTCGTTAGCTGAAGTACTCATTTGCCAAAACTGGACAAATATTTGCAACATTCTTTTAGGTTGCAGAGAGTGGAATCAGTTTTAATTCTTTATCTTAAAAAAAACCCAAACAAACCGTCACAACACCCCTGTCAAATGAAGGCATGGTTTACAAGCACAGGTAAAGAATGTATTCCTTTTTAGGGAAAAGGGATTTTCCCTACAATTTCCAGAGACAATACTCCAGAATGTGAAGTTTTGGAGTAGCAGTGTGAGAAGATGACTACTGTTCTACTGGCACAGCTAGATTTGGAAAAACAAATATGCTTACCACTTTGATGCCATGCTGACTAGGTAAAAAAAAATATATAAAAAATGTATATAGAAATGTATTATATTATGTTTTCAATCCCAAAGCTAAATTCAGAAAAAATAGGGGACAAATTATTCCTTTTTTCCTCCCACAATGAAGAATTTTTCAGGATTCAGCTGGATCAGTTATGACCCTGTTCCTTAGAGATGGAAGCCTTGAAATAATTCACCTGCTACTCTTGCTCCTCTCTGAGCAGTTTCAAGGTTTGTAGGTGACACAAAAGGTTTGAAAGTCACACTGACAGCTGAAAAGGGCAGATGTCAAGTCTATGGAAATCAGTGCTGGAGCCACTGCAGTCTCAGCCAAAACCTGCCCAATGCCACACAAGCCCCTTTGGGTGTTGGTTTCTCTTTGTAGGGGGCAGTCTGGGTGCAGAGGGGAAACTGGGACAGTATTAGCAATGAACATTGTCTCTGGGCTGATATAATAAGGCAGCAGAAAACTCAGTTTGAGATAACTGAGGCCAGAAAGCCACTCCTCCTAACTAAATTACAAATTAAGCTAAAAAATATTAAATAGATATATAAATTGCTATGGTTGTTTTTGCATAATACAAAGACTGATGATATGCTATATATATATGTATTTAAGATTAAAAATTATTCCTTTACTTTTTATTCTTCAAAGGATTAATAACACCATCCACTATTAAATTATAATTGTTTTCAGTGAATTAACTCAAAGGAAAAATAAAAAAGACTGCAAGTACAGAGACACTCCTCCCTGCAAAACCCTTCCTTACCAGCTACCCAATTTCTAAACACACACCATATGCCATTTTTACCATTCTCCTATTCTTATTTGGGCAGCCATGTTTTTTGCTTTTACACAAACTGCATTTACTACCAAAAAAAAAATCTGTATTTTGATCATTAAACTTACGAACTACATTCCTAAATAAACATAGCAGTCTCTTTTTCTTGAGTTAGCTCCCCAAGTCTGCCTTTTTTCACTTTCTACCCAGTTTCTGCATGATCAAGGTTATTTATTAAGTGTTTTGGAAAGAAATGATTTTTGCAATATCAGGTGCTAAGTAACATCAGGCAGTTACAATGCCTCCAGCCACTGCCTTACAATTTGAAAAGAGGTTTCTCAGAAAGCATTCTTAAGCTCAGTTTATGAATGTTATGAATTAACAATTATAATTTAGCACACAGATATAAGGATGCTGAATTAACAAAGGATTCCCCCTATTTAATATTTTTCCTCCAATTCTAGACTATTTTTTAGTAAAATGGTCAATACCTATCAATGACTTTGTAAGAGGTTAAGCACTGGAAATTTAGGCAAGGTTAGAGTTTACATTTTTCCCAACTTTTATGTGTTTAGAACAAATGCTTTGAAAGGAAAACAATTAGATTTACATACTTTACTGAGGACTTCACATGGCTTACTTTGGGAGCATACAGTACTTCAACAATTTGTTCAATTTATGTTTCCACAATGTTACCAATCCCCAATTATTTTTATTTCTGAAAAAAATGCCAATTCCACTACAAATACAAAAAATGGCAATTGGGAGCCCTCTCTGTTACTTTTTGCTTGCCTTGGAGACTGTTTAATTGCAGAACACTTGATCACAAGTATGTCCTCTTACTTAGATCTTCAATTTTATACTTGAATAGCTGCCTCCTTACCTTCCTGATGTGCTGTCTTCTTCCCAGCAGACAGGAAATTATGCTGTTATTCTAGAAACTGATTGCTTTTAAGTTATTTACACCAAGTAATGATCCAGGCCAATGTGAAAAAGACTGATAAGCAAATTAAATAATATTCCTTAATGACTTATTTTGACTTCAGAAACCAAATCCATGAAGCCTGTATGAAAGCCTCCAGTTTTTTATCTAAAAACCAATCAGTCACTCTTGGGCATTCCAGCACAGAGCAGAAAACCACACAAAGCTGTACCTTTATAGTAACTAGTGCCACATCCATTATTGCACACTGCCTCAGGGTCAGGCTTTTGGCTTCCTCTCGGATCACATGGTCCTGCCAAGCAAGAGAAGACTGCAGTTGGTTTTGAAAGAGAGGCAATATTGTGAATATCTGTTCTCGGAAAAACAAACAAACAAAGCCACCAAATGCCCCCCAAGGACTATGATTAACAGGGATTAATTCAACTCCAGAATGCTTTTACAACAAATTATAACCTAGAGCAATCATGTCGTTTCTTGAAAACACAAATGGTAGAGAACCAGATCCACTGTTTAATACTAAGCATTACTTCTTTTCCTAGGATGCATTATATCTCTGTTTTGGGGGATGGGGGAAAGGCGAAAATTTAACTTAAAATAATTATATTAGATAATCTAGAAGCAATTAATTTTATTAATAAAGATGACCGTTTACCAGATGTTTGTTAATGCCCCATGTTCACAAAAAGGGGTGCTCCTATTTGAACATATTAGATTCCTAGAGTGACTACACTCCTGCTAAATCTTTGTCTAAATAAGAAGTCAGTGGTTTCCGTAGGTAGTATTTTAACTCCTCTAGCAAACTGAACAATTATTCATAGAGGCCCCACATTTCCTGTACAAATCTGAAATCCTGACTGACTGGTAAACAAATGACATCAGTATCAAACATCTCTGCTGTCCATCAAGTGGACTCCAGCACTGAAGTGCTGAAGACTTTAGTGCAGAGGTATATTTCAATGCACATAAATAGTCCACAGAAAGAAAATCACTATTATTCTCACCTTAGGGTGTTTTCAGAACTGGCTACAGAAGCATAGTTACTTTTTTTTCAAAAAATATTTAATGCTCATAAGGCCTAGTTGTGCAATATGGGAATGATGGCTCCTTGACCGATGCAGTGATCACTTACCATATAAGCATGGCCTTTTATTCCTAATTTGGTTTTGATGAGACTGTAAAATGACTATTCACCTCTGAGTAGTTACTGCCATATTCAATCTCACTACACTCTATAAGAACAAGAATGAGGCGTGAGGTTTGGCCTCACAGTCACTAAAACGTCATCCTTTTGTGTTATTAGAGCAAGCCATTCACAGCTTCATCTGGCTCCATTACCTTGAGTTTTGACAGTTGTCCAAGATCTTTGGCTGCACTGAATATCATCTGGGGCCCCTGTAATCACATTGAAAATTAAGGAAACAGACTCATGACAGCGTGTTTGCCTTTTATGTCAACACAATCTTATTTTCTGCTAGAACACTGGCCAAAGTCACTGTTTTGCAAAGCTAAATAAAAGTTTCAGTTGCACAGGAGACACATTTTCATTCAGTTGATAAGGCCAAGTAGTTGAATGC
>VWZT01003669.1:0-91609 GCA_013397055.1 Pachycephala philippinensis | reverse complement strand
GTTCATCCAACTTACACTGGCCTAATTTTTCATTACACTTTCAGTTCCAAAGAGCTTCAGTGTCCAGAAATAATTTTGCTTCTTATATGCTTCAACTGAAGAAGATGAAATATAGAACTACAGCTTAAATCTCATTATTTTTTAGCAGTGAGAATATAAGATAAATATGTATATGTGTGTGTATATACATATATGTATATATATAAATATAAAAGTGAAAAAATAAACCCTGTTTCTGAATGTCTGCGCCTCTCACCCTCAAACAGGAAAAAATTCAGAGCTAGAAAAGGGAAACATTTGTCACAGTATCCTACTTTTCAGTGATTTTCTTTAATTATGTATTCAACAGTAAAAAGAAATAACAAAATAAATGGAAATAGTTCACGATTCCTACCAGAAACTGGTAGAGGCTACCACTAGGGAAACTCACCTCTGAACACATTGTCCAAAGAATCAGTGTAACAATTGATCCTGCATTAAGCTAATAAATGCTCCTAACATATGACAGGAAATGAAGTTACCCAATTTAAATGCTACCTATGTAATTGCAGATAAAACTTACACCAAGAAGTTTGAAAAGCAAATTAAAGATCTCAGAAATATAAATTTGAAACTTATTGAAAGAGAGGTTGTTTCTAATTATGCATAGTTAACAAGGTCATGACAGTAAATATGAACAAATTTCAGTGACTGGAGTCCTGGCTATGATCAGCTCTACTCTAGAATTTTTAATGGCTCAGGTGATTTCATTACTATCTTAGCACCATTTATATATGTTCTATTAGATTTTTTCCTGCCTGCCCAGCAATATTCTTTCATGCATCTTTAATATATTATAATATGATTTAATGATATGCCTTTAACTTATGGACCCTGACCAACAGATTTTTAGCAGCAGAACTGGTACCATAGGATGTGTAACAGCAAAGCTGCCAAAGGCACACTGTGACAATATCATGATTAGCTTGTCATAAGACGGCCAATTTATTTTAAACAAGACTGAAAACAAGAATTAGCAGTTATGTTATCCCAGTCCCTCAAATAAAAAAGCAAAAAAGCAGCTATCAAAAGGCCTCCAAGCCAGGCTCTCGTTGTTGATCCTTTGACAGGACCAGATTTCCCCGCTGCCCTCAGCTCAGCCCCCGGAGTTCATGCCAGGCCGTGCCCCACAGGACTCTGCTGTGCAGCCCCACTTTCTGTGGGTACAGCTCTGTTCCCTCTTCTCGGCAGGCTGTAAATGCAGTGCTGCCCAAAGAGGACCTCCTGTCAAGTCTGCTGTTAAAATACCCCAAATCTTTAGAGCTATATTTGGTTTAAGCTTCCTGATGTTAATTAAGTGCTGCCTCAAGATGAAAAATGGCACAGCAGGCAGGGCTGGAGGATGGGATGGGGCATCCCTCGCTCTCTCAGACCTACAAAAATGGAAGCGATTGAATTTCTGATGCAACTGGGAAGGGCAAGGAACACTCTCTGTGTTACTGGCACAGTGAAGCTGAGAAAAATCAGATTTAAAACTCCTTATATGAGAGCACACTCCAAAGTCAGTGATCCAGCTTCTTTCACATGACTGCACTCACACAAACTGCTCTGAGTCGGGGCAGGCAGTAAATGAAAGAGCAAAGTCCACCTCACCAGCTAGGAGCAAGCTGGGTACACAACTCTGAGACACCAGAGAGAACACACTGCCTGCAGCCCACGTGTTATTCCTTGTGGTCAATGTACAGAAGAGAATAGCATCAGACCCCTTGGCAGCTGATCAAGCACATTATTTGCATCAACTGAGAATTACTCCTGGGACACTTACAGTTTGGTCTGTCAGGGGTGGAAGCACAATCTGTTTTTCTATTTTGTTTAAGACTAACTTCCAGAGCTCTTTCAAAACCCGTTTCAGAACTGTCTTCTCACAGATTTTTGCAGAGACACTTAACCTGGAATAAAACAAAAACACAAACCAGTCACCAAAACTAGCATTAAGGCTTCAGAGGTGCTCTATCACTGTATGCTCAGATAAATAGCCATTAAGGTTTGTCTTTACTAATAAAAATTTCTCAGTAGCTAAGTTACTTTGCAGTATAATCAGTAAATATTTTTGGTAAAAAGACTTGCAGATTACAAACTCATATATCTAATGGAATGCTTAGTATATCACTGATGCATATTTATTGAAAATGCAAAATCATGATGAGTTATAAAGTTTGATGGATGATATAATTTAGCACTCCCACACCCCTAAATTAAAGTTTTAGTATATAATTTGTTTATGTCTTAAAAATAAAGAGCAGCTGTCTCCCTTGTTTTGTATTTCTACTGGGATGTAGAACTGGTTGCTGACAGCTAATGCAAATATGCAGCGACTGTTTGGAAGCATTTATTTCTATATACTGACATCTCTGTGTTGTCTTGCTCTCTATTACTTACAGTGAAATTAAATTTTTGCAGCACCTTTTCCATCTTCACTTTGAAAATTTCTGGCTGGGGAAAACCCAGATAAGGACCCAAAAGGGTGTGTAATGTGTCTGTGTGACTGGAGACCTCAAGTGCAGGATCAGTGCCAGGCTGCTCATCCTCACAGCCACCTCCAACAAAAGGCCACTGGTGCTTCTCAAGCACCACTGACCGAGGACACAGATGTGCTTACAGATGTGCCTGTGCTGCACATGGCCTTTCAGAACTCAGCGCTGCTGAGGGATGATAAGCTATTCTTACTTTCAGAGGCTAGAATGAGTTTCCAGGATCCTCTCAAAATTTAGCATTTCACCAAATGAAAAAAAAAAAAAATAAGCTGCTGTTTAGATAGTGACCAGGTTTTTGGTGACACAGAAGTGCATATTAATAAGCAGTGGGACACTGGGTACCAGCCTAGAACAAACGCCAGACAATTTCAGTACGGGAATTACTTTTGTTCAGCACAATCTTCATAACACAGCCTGTGGAGGAGAGACTGTGCACCTCTTCCTTTTCAGTGACTCAAAACATGACAAGACATGGAAAGACAAGTCTGTAGCTTATGTAAAAATTGCTCAGTGTAAGTAAACAGGTTAGGCATGGTAGTCTGCACACAGTGAAAACTAAAAATATTAAAAATACGATAGAGTGCTTCTAGGTATTAACAGCACAGCTTCAGAGTAAAAACAGTGTGCCTGACTGCAGCATTCAGCTGCCAGCCTGCCACACAAACCCGCCTGCCTGCCACACAAACCCATCTGCCACACTCACGTTTTGTCCAGGGAATCCATGAGAGGCCGAAGCACAATCTCAGCATCAATGGCTGCACTGTTCTTATTGGCTGCTGCATTCCCATTTCCTCTCATCTGATTCAGTTCATTGCTCATTTGTCTTACACAATCTTCAATAACAAATTGGAAACTATAGGATGAAAAAAATAAAGGAGAATGAAAGAATTCTGAGAGAGAAAACAATAATGATGATTTTGCTATCAGACTCTTCAACAAGATTTGAATATTTTCTGCAATGATGCAATGTTCAAAATTGAAGATACTGTGGTGTTATAGTCTGAAAATAACTTCTACTGAGGACCATAGCTCATAGAAGTAATTCATGCAGTGTTTTGATCTTTTCCCTGCCTTGTTTCCATTCTGGCACACTTTTCATATCCTTGTAGGTGTGCCAAATATTTATTTTCTGAAAGCAACGGATTTATCAGAACCTATAGGTTAGATGTGATTGATTACCAGCTAGGAACAACTTCTCAAGATTCTATTTTTGGTGTGAAAGGACGATACAAACAGGTGATGATAAATAATTTTTATCTTGATGGTTAACAGGAACCAAGCTTTGATATTCTTCTTGAGGCAAAATCAAAAACTCTACTGATTTTTCTCTGTTTGGCTCAATTTGACTTTTTTCCAGATTTCACACAGTCAGGGCCATCAGAAGGTTAGTTACTTCTTTGCAACTGCACAGAGTTAAAACACCTGGACTGTTTAAAATATCCTTTTGCAAAAAACCCCTTGCTTAGAAGTGCTCAGACTCTTCCTCCTGGGAGGAATCTTTTTCACTTCAAGGTGACTGTAAACACATCCTTCCTCCTCAGGTTCGTACCTGCTCAGCTTCTCTGGAAACTGTTCTGTTTCCTACCTGATCTGACTGAGTGTCTGACAGTCCTAAAGTGCTATTGATGTGATAATCTTTGGACAATATATTGACACAACGCAGAACAGCAGTTAATCAGTCACCAGTTCAGAGGCAGGAAGAGTCTCTGCACACACAGTAATTTGGTTTACGGGTTGATTTATGATGCATCAAAATGGTTTAGGATTAGTTTATGAACAGAAAAACAAAACAGAGGCCAAAAATATATGAGGTCTGTTAAGGTGAAATGATAAATAACAAAGATTAACTTGAGAAAAGTGAAAGAGAATTTACTGTGAGAGAAAAGAAACATAATCAGGCAGTAAGTTGTTCCAGTGACATGGCTAATTGTAAAAAGAGAACACCAACTTCCATGTGAAATCACTGGAAAAATCAGAACATTTTCCAAATGCACTTGGAAGTACACTTACCTACACACTTTAAAGCCCTAGATAAAATCAAAATGAGGCAGCTAGTGAAACTGCTTATAGAAATTCTTGGGACCAGTCCGTCCAACAAAAGCCAAAGTAATGCATTGCATTTCTTGACATTAGCCATCTTTCCAACATTGTTAACCTCACAGACCCAGGCAGTAAACTGACCCATGAGGAATGTTCTAGCTGTCTGGAGCATATCCTACACTGAGCTATTCTGGGTTTGCTTTTGCAGAAACCTAGTTGGCTCATTCAGAAAGAAGCCCTGAAAAGAAATAATATTCATGCACTGTCAATGATCTGAGAACCAGAGCCTGGGAGCAAAAGTACAGCAAGACAATACAGTCTGAAAAAGGCAGACTGTCCACCCAGACCACCCAGTGATGGATTAAATAAGCAACTACAGACTTTGCTTAATGAGCACCACTACAGCACTAATCCCTCTTTCTTAGATTTCTTTCTAATTTGATGCAAAAGTAACTTGCTGCTTCTTACACCACAGGCACTGCTGGCACAGCACCACACTCATTCAGGACTGCAGTGTGCACTCTGATTAGTGAAAGGTTTTGAGAGCAAGGCTCAGTAGACAATTTTTGCAGAGCCACAGACAAAGCAAGTGACCCAAGAAGGCCATTCACAACGACCACTTGAAGCAGGCTAAACACAGGCAGACACCCCTGGTTGAAGCAGGCCGCTTGGAAAAAGCTGTCAGTCTCAGGAAGTAACAAAAACATGGTCAGAGAGAAAAGTTTAACATAGCACCAGGCAAGAAAAAAATCAGCGATTTTGCTTTCCAGAAAGCAGAACAAAAGCCATCAGCCTCACCTCTGTAACACGTTCATGCCCACAGATGATGTTCAGTTGACTTTACAGCGAGGTTACTGTTACTTGTTTCAGAGTCTAAACACATACACAGACACAAATGCACACCACTCCATCGGGGCAGAAGCTAGCCATGCCTCAGGACATCCAAATAACCACCCAGACTTCATCAACGAGGTACATTTTTTGAGCTGGAATATTTCTCAAAGGTGTGCAGTAAAATGGGTTTGTTACCTTGCAGCATATGTTACACTGAGTTCATCCAATACATTGCTAAGTTTCACCTGAAGTTCTTTTAGAACAACACTAGCTTCAGGATCCAGCTGCAAAGAGATAAATAACATTATATTTTATTTATACACTAGGTTTCTGGGGTTTCCATTACAATCAATGAATTAGGAAATATGTGCAAAGATACACTGCACTATGGAAAACCAAATGTGGAAACACCTGTTGCAACACAGAACTCCTTTAGTAGGCCTAGCAATACAATTACCATTAAAAAAAAATGGAAAAATCTTTGATTACAGTAGTGAATACCTATATTGTTAGAAATCAAAACAGTGCCATTGAAAAATGGTTTTCTGTGGGATTATGGAAACTGTGCTGGCAGTCACAAGAAGAGAACTACCATTATCAGGCCAGTAGTATTCAACCAGGCACATCAAGAGAAGGACGCAGGAAAAGTCAGTGCTTGTGTTAATAGTAATGCAGGAGCCTTTATATTTTTATTATTTTTGTACATTTCACTACTGTTGGTATTTTGTTTTGTGATTTACATTGAAGTTGTTTCCATATTTCATATTTTTTCATAATGCAGTGTAAAATTAGAACAGCCAGCACTGAAAAAGATTGCTTGAAGGCTATCCATGCCAATTATACTAACAGAGTATGTGGGAAGGGAATCTACCAAATTTCAGTACTGCTGTTTCTAAAAGCCAGCAAGGCAAAAAAAAAATTCAAGCACAGAGCAACACATTCTGATGCTCTGACACAGGTTTTCTAAACATGGGAAAAATGTTAATGCAGAGGAGAAATATGTTTTTACAGTTACAGAGAGGATGATCATGCATAGATATTTAATGAAAAAGGTACCCTGTTGATATTGATCAGCAACTTGTTTATTTGCCATGGGTTCTTTTTCAAATTAAAAAAAAATTTTTTTCATCTCCCTGATCTTTAGCACTTAGGAAAAATAGTTACAGCCCATTCTGGGATATGATAGATGATCATTGGGATCAACAGCTGAATGTGAATTAATAGCTGATGTTCCAGGTTTTTCAGCTGTCTACATCACAGTGTTAAGGGATGATTTTCAATGATAACCCTTAATTTGTGGACTCTGTTCTGAAGCAAGGTCAGGTACCGATCTTCTGACAATTTCAAAGGACACTGCACATTTAGAATACACAATCAGGGCTGTCTCTCTATTTGCGTTTTTCTGTCTTTCAACTGCACGAGGAGTGTTTGGTGCTTATTCTTCCTCTGGTGCTTCAGAGTGCTGTGGTGCAGCAGGTCAGTTCTTTTAATCACACTTCAGAGACAAGGGGAAGCTGGCACAGCACACTGGATAATTTACACGAGACTACACAGGAATTCTACAGCAAAGCAAACTGAAATAGATCCAGTGATCAACTGTGTTTTAATCTTAGACCATCCTTTCTCTCCTTAGAGGTTATGTGTGGGTTAAAATCATAGAAAATCCAAGATTTTCACTACAGGTTTTGACAAAAACCTGAAATAGGTGACAAGGGGGAATCACCACACATCCTTTAGAAGCTACTCAGTGTCATATAGCACTGTTCTAATCTGAGAAGCTCATATTTTACTTACTAATGTAAGTACTTACTGTGACTACTTACTGATTTAGTTTTGAATTACTTTGCATTGAGAGAACTTCTGTTGCTTCTGTATATCTTAGCAGTGTCCCTGGCAGATACACTTTGACAGTTCATACACTTAAAGTGATTGTCCTTCATATGAAGAGCAGGAATTAAAAAGCTAATTTTACTCAATGTCTATATTAGTAAACAAATTAAGACTTCACTAACAAAGGCAAAGATTTTTCCAGGAAATGCATTTCACTAGGGAATTATACTGTCTCCTTTGGAGTGATACATGCAAAACGCAAACTTAAGACCACTAGAATATAAACATTTAACAAACACACAAGCATTCACGCTGAACATGGTACATGTCAAGGAAAACACAAAACACCAGGCAGGCAGAAGACTCAAAATTTCTTAGCAGATCATGCACAAACTAGAGAATCACCTTGTTACTGTGCCTACAGAGGTCAACGTAAATACTTTCTATCAGGGGTTGTTGTGATAACCAGAAAACACAATGTATCTGCGAAATTCACCTGGAACTGAACTTAGTCCAGCCACAATTGGATTAAATACTAATGCCAGATTGTGGACATTACACACATTACAGAAGTTGCATGCAGCTGTTGAACATTTCAGAGGCTCTGTGCTCCCAAGGTGCATGAGCAGGTCTGTGTGTGCACAGCTGGAGGCACCTGGAGGAGCTCCAGCCCGTGTGTACACATGCTCATTGTGGACATTACACACATTATAGAGGGTGCATGCAGCTGTTAAACGTTTCAGAGGCTCTGTGCTCCCAAGGTGCATGAGCAGGTCTGTGTGTGCACAGCTGGAGGCACCTGGCAGGAGCTCCAGCCCTGTGTACACAAGCCCATGCCCATCGATGGGGCGGCGCGGGGAGAGCAGGACACAAAGAGGTATGCGGGCTGCCCGGCCACGGGCTCCACACCTGGGCTCCACACCTGGCCTCGGTGGCATCACTAAGATGCAGCAAGATTTTTAAATGCTGCTTCTCTTTAGGTACTGGAAAATATGGTGATTTGAGTGTCTCACCAGAACTAAAATGTGCACTTTTCATTTATTTTACCCTGTGCCTTCCATTTGCTAATGACTGTCCTCAGGCATCACCCAAATATGCCACAGCCATGACCTGTTTCTTTTTCTGGATATGGTAGAGCTGAGATGGAATCATGGAAGTGAGACAAAAGGCAATGCTGATCAGCATCTGCGATGATGCCAGAGGGATATACAGACATGAAAATGAAGTATTTCCAGTATTGGGGACTTTTCTTTTTTCTCTTCAAATCTCATCTGCTTCATAGAGTTTGATGAAAAAGGAATGAAAACTAACAAATTTCCCTGAATATTTTTCAGGGGAAAAAGAAAAGGAGAAAGGCTCTACTTGAGCACATTATTTTAGGAAAAAAAACCAAACCGCAACAAACCAACAATAAAACCCAGCTATGAGTGTCATTAGTGTGCCATATCTAAGTTAAGCACCAAAAGAGAAAAGACAACACATTTATCCCTTGGACAAATGTATTCTGAATTCCATTTACAGTTAACAGCATGTGTGGACTAGCCTTAAAATACATCAGGGTAGGTTGCTCAGATTTCAAAATTGGATTTTTTAAAGGAGGAAACTTATTTCATTAATAATGTGTAAATCATACTTTTCTATCAGTTCTTAATATTCTTGGGTTTTCTAGGCTCATATTTCTGTTATTTTACCATCTTCTTAAATAGCAGAATTCATTTTTACCCACAAGGGAATATACTCATAAACTTGTTGGCACATTTCAGGAGACCTGTTGATTATGTATTATTAAATAGATAATTAGAAGTTTGACTTTTTCTGAATGCTACACAAAAACTGAGAACACATTTGATGAACAGCTGAAAAAATAAGAAATATTTGAACATCACAGTTTCCAAATGCTGCCTGTTTAAAACGTAATTTTTTTATACAGACAAGCCTTGGAAAAGAGTTAAAAGTCTGATGAATTTGGCTGCTTTCAATGTGTTAGATCGAGGCATTCCCTGCTGTAATTTAATGTGTGCTACTATGGACATAATCTTGTTAACTGCAAATTTGGTGGTGTTTCTGTAGGAAACTACAGAGATGCAAATTTAGCATGAGTTAAATGGAACCTCTCTAATCTGAATTCCGTTTATCTGCAATTTCACAGGTCTAATTGCTTATAGTTTCCTAATGGGACCACCGGGTTACTTTTGTTCAGAAAACAGCTTTATGTATTTTCTGGATATCTAGGAAAGATACAGGTATTTATCAGCTCTATCACTTTGGTGCTTCTGTTTGTCTCTGACAGACATTATCCTTCCTCCACTCACACCTTAGGACAGTGAGATGTGAAATGTTTGGCTGCCACTGCTCTGAGTGCACTGAGAAGCACTTGGGCCTCTGTACAAGATGTAAAGATGACACTTCAGAACTATTCTGCTGAAGTCTGGTCTTCTGTCACCCCACCAAAGTCTTCAAGACCACACATAGATTCCTGTAGGAATTCCTAAGCTTTGTATGTAAAGTTGGAAGTGAATTTACCAAAGTGGGAATAAGATTTACCTACAGTTAGCATAATATTGTCATACATAAGCAACCTCCTTTTGCTTTACACTTTTTTTTTTTGCTCATAATTACTGTAACTCATTTCTGCCATGTTCTGTCACCTGGTGTAAAGTAACACAAGCATTAGCTTCTCTTCTTTCTCTTTTATCAGCTTCCAACTTGTCAGACACAAAAAAAATATTTAGTGTAAATGTATGCATTCCTTTTGGATGAAACAAACAGGAGCTAAACCAAAACTCTATGATGATCATCTGTTCCTGTGTTTTTGGACTTGATTAAAAAAACTACAAACAAACAGTGGGTTGGATCCCACTTTACTATTCTTTATCATGGCAGACTGTTCTCATTGATATGATTTGTAAGTACCCTTCCTGCTTGGCTGCAGCAGAGGAGAACAGTTAATAAAGAAGCTCATCTTGTTCAGACTATTTTATTTTAATGGTGGGGGATCTGAGAAACCAGTTTTTTCTCTATTTATAGAGCTCCCTGCCTGCAATGTGCAATAAGCCTACTCTGAACACAGGACTGCTGCTTGATTGTGGCTATTTTGACTGCACAGTTTGAAAGACATACTGCTCACAGTGTGACACTGAGGAGATTAACAGCATTTAATTTTTCTTAGAATTAGTTTTGCTTCAACTGAAATAGGTCTCATTATTTTGCTGAAAATCATCTGACTTTTATGCCCTCCACAAGTGAAATATTAAACTGTTTTCTCCCTTCAAGGAAAATGCTTACAGATTTTACTGTTGGCTTTGTTTCTTATAAGTACCAGTTCAATAAGCCAGATTGGCCATCAGCAGTTGTGCAATAGCAAGGGGAATAAGTATTCCAATTGGAGGACAAACATTTTAGCAGCATTTTGATGTGGGTGAAAAAAAATTTAACAGGAATGTACTTTTCTTCAAGAAGTTTCCCTAAAAGTCTGAATGTATTTTTAAGGTCTTTTCACCTGGACTGTGGATCAGAGATGCAGAGATTACACTTAAGGCACCTAACTAAGGATTATAGAAAAATATATCCAAATTGTCTCCATGGGTTGCATGTTGCACCATATTTGTAGGAAATGCTGCTTTGATACTGTAACAACTCTAATAATTCATCCTCATTAACATCAAAAGGAAACCAAAAAGGATGAGAAGTCATAAGAACTTTTGAAAGTAAATTGCTATGCAAAATTCCCAATTTTTTTTTCATTATTGTATAAGGCATCAGGAGCAAATGAAAAACTAATATTTTCTTGAGGAAAAGAGGAAATTTTAGAGATTCAAGCAAATATTTTGGTTGAAAATAATTTGATGGAAATAGACATAAAATGCAACTCAGCTTTCACCTGCCCTTGTTGTTATCCTGATTTATGGACATTTAGCTGTTTTCATGAATCATGACATTCCAAAGTAAGATTGGATCCAAGACATAATAGAAAAGTACTTTGCACAGAACATAAAAGCATAGAGGACAAGATTATTTCTAATATTCAGAGAGGGAAGAGAGTTTAATAGGAACCACAAAACCAGCCACTTCTGGATGATGAATATCTATTTTCTAAGTTTGCTAAGAATCTGCAAAGACAAGGCTGCAGAAGTTTATTTCCTGTTATTTGGAGCAGGAAGTATTTTTGCCATGGCAGCTTCGAGGAGCTGGTTCTGGCTCAGCAGAGCCTCCACTCCCTGGAGGGAGTCTTTAGGTGCATCTGGAGGCTGCAGTTCCCTGCATGGCACAGGGGACCCATCTCACCTCTGCAGCGTCCCGCTGTGGCTGTGGCAGTATGAAATGCTGTATTTTACATTTTTCTCTATAGGGTGGCCACATTAGATCAAAATTTTGTGCATCTATCAAACCACAGCCCCAACAAAAACAGTGTGATGTATGTGTAACTCCTTTTTTAAAGCCAGCTACTGATAATAAGGGTAGGATATTCATGCTCTAAACATTGCTTCTCAACAAGAAGACAGGGTTTTTTCTGTAGCTTGAAGATACGTTAATTTCTTCATCACATTTCAGAACAGTTAAGACTACAATCAGGAAAGTATTGAAGCACTGTTTATGTCCTTTTACTGTTGACAGGACTTCAGGTACTTTTAAGTCTTCTGAAATGAAAAAGGGGGTAAAGCTGAGCATGTTCTGGACTGCTGAGGAACAGCTCTTGGTGAAATGGTATCTTGAATACAAGCAGGCCCTCAGATACTGAAAAGTGCACTTAAAATGTTTTACAGATTTTTTAAAACTCTGAAAGGCTTTACACAATCTGCCTAGTAAAACTTTTCAATTTAGTGTCAACAGAATGCCCAAGCATAGCTCTTTTTGATTTTAGATCATAGGGAATTACGCAAATGCATCAATGGAAATAAGTAGAAAATGTGACTGTTCTTAGGCTTAGAAAATATGGTCAGGAACAATAAAAGATGCTTACTATCACAAACCTCATAAGAGAATCTCTCTCCTTCTTTCTTCTGCTCAGTGGATTGCAAGTCAAAGGCATTAGACAAAGACAATGACACATTACAGACAAAACGTACCAATACGTAAAAAGCAAAGTATAGTCCAGTACAAACATTAAAATAAAGCTGGCACTACAGATTGCAACACAAAACACCCAGAGCTGATAGAACATTACAGATCATTAGCATGTGTCTGTGAAATAGCCTTAGGTCATTCCAGTATTGTCAGGACAGTAAATAGGTCTTGTAGACCTTTTTTTTAACATTCTGGTTTTCTTTGCAAGTAGAAGTGAAAGCTTTGACTAGGTTGCAAACATGGTGCTAATGATCTCTAAGGAACTTTGAATGAACCAGGAAACAAATATGACTCACCTCCTTCCCTCCCATGGACTCAAACATTTTCTCAAGCTGGACTCTCAATTGCTGAATGTTGTTCATCAAGATACAGGCCTACAGAGAGAGCACCAAATGTGAGACAGTGCATGACCAACTCTTTAGCAGCCCTAGGCTGAAGGTTGGAAAAGATTTCTAGGACCGTCTTCATTCATACAGCTGTGTGGTTTAGAGGAGTTCCTGTCCTCTGCTGCCTTCCTTCCTCCCTTTGCTGGTCAGCCAGTGACTGCCCACTAAAGGCACTGCTGCCCCACAGGGAACTGGATGCCATCTCCCAATCGGCTGGACAGCTTTCAGATCCCAGAATTCCACGTCCTGAGCTATCCCAGGTAGTTTCTAGTCAAACCTCATACAGTTACATCTGGTGGATTAATGCAAGTAGCACATCATCATCCTGGGGAGAGCAGAGGCAACGATGATCCAAGTGCTTTGGGCTGGGGACATTAGGCTGGAGGAAAGGGGGGCCCATTGCTTACTAGACCCAGTCTTAGCAGAAAACTGTGACAACACTATAACCCAGATAATGGCTGATGCCCAAGTATTTGAATAAATCAATAGGTTGTTCTGTTAATAACAGAATAATATTTTATAAATATGCATTTTTGCATTACTTGAAAAGTTGGTGAATAAATTAGGCAATAGAACTCTGTAATCATATTATTTTAGTCCAGAAATGTTGCTGTTTAAGCTCATTTTTAAAGGCAGAACACAGACCCACTGTGCGACAGACAGCAATTTCTGTATTCATATATGGTTAAAAGTAAAACGTTAATAAAATAGTTATTTTAGAGCTAGTTACAAAAATCATGGAAGAAAGAATCCATTACAAGAATCTCGTGTACTTAGATGACATTATATTCTGGTTTGTTATGGTGCAGATGAAGCAATCAGACAATACTTACTAAAAGAGCGCTGGCTGGCCAAGGCCAGTGTGTTCTAGTGCATGACTGGATTAATTTAGACACGGAAGAAATACATTTCAATAAAACACATATACTTTTTTTCAGACAACAAGGTAGTGATGGAATGATTACAGTGATTGATACTCATTTGTACCTTTCTAGTTAATAGCATGTTCCAATGTAGAGCTGAAACATGATGGGATCAATAACATAATTTAGCTTTAATTATTAACACATTACACTCATAGGAATTTGGTGTCAGAGCCCTTCTCAACTCAAGGAAAAAAAAAAGGAAATTTGGTCTAACTTCTTGCTACTTAGATTATTACTTCCCAGTGAAGCATGCTGCTCATCCTCTTACAGAATGCAGCTGGCTTTGTATAGTGGTTGAATTGTCACCACTCTGCCCATCTCTTGAAAAACACACAAACCCTACTTCTATTTGTCTATCTACCTTCTATTAATTTACAATCACTACGACTGTATCCTCCTTTCCTGTACTATCTCTTGACTTCTAACAACTTAATTATTTTGGAAATAATCTTCAATATCACAAAGCAATAATTATTAGAATTATGATTTCTGATGGGGGCATAAGTAGCTGAATATAACATCTTTTTTCCTTTTGTTCCAAACAAATGCAAATGCCTCTGGCAATATACTAAAGTTATGAGAGAAATACTTCACATTGAAGCAGTTTCAAGGTTTCCTTTGAGGCCGGCTCAGGTGGCTCTTTCATTGAGCCTATCTTGGCTCAATGAAAAACTTGCTATTGTCAGTAAAGAACATTACTTAAAACCATTCTCATTGTATTTCATTATCCCCTAACCTTCAGAATGGTCTGTGCAGCAGTTTACAGGAATCAGACAGATGCAACAACACGTACAAGTGAGTGGCAAGTACATCACAAGAGCCCACATTTGTTTGTAAATGCTGACAGGAGGTGGAAGATAAGAGGCTGTTTTTACATTAGATAAATACCTTTATGAAAAGCATCTTTGATATGCTTTTATTTGAACAGTTTATGTGTGCACATTTTGTAGTGTTTAATAAAATTACTGGAAGTACTGACTTGAAAAAGAATGCTAAATTCTAATTTGAATAATAAAAAGTATTCGTTTTAATCTCTTCTATCAACTCTAATGCAGATGAACATTTATTGTAGCTGAAATTACCAGACCAAACAGACTTTAATTAAGCTAAAAGTATGTATTTCAATGAGGCAAGTTCTGTTAAAAAAAAGTTATGTCCCTCAAAGGCATTTGATACAATACTTTATACCTGGTCTAGTGGAAGCTGTCTGCTCACGGCAGGGGGGTGGAATGAGATGATATTTAAGGTCCCTTCCAACCCAAGCCATTCTAGCATTTATAATGAGATTAATTTCATCTGAAGCCTTAATAAAGATAGGCATACGAGGATGACTTCAGGAATTACTCACTCTAACCATTAAAAAAACCCCACTGGACAGGCCAAAAGACTACACAAACAGACTTGATGATTCAATGCTTCATTAGAACTCATTTCTTCTAGAAAGCAGTGAGCTTTATTTAATATTAATATTAAACTCATAACAACTACCAACATTTGATATTTAGCTGCAATAGATGTCTTTCTAAATTCTGTTATTGTGTGTATGTTGGTGACCTCTAGCTCGTCACACTGCCCATCTCTACAGAGAGCACTGGCAGCAGGGAGCACGGCTCAAGGCGTGCTCAGGGATGTGACACAAGGATAGCTGAGATCTCTGAGGGGCTGTACCATTAAAGGTAACAGTCTGAGGATGGGGCTGCACTTACTGATCTGCAGATTGATACAGCTGAACAAAACACTACTAAATACTGCAGACATTGTGCTAAAAGCTGTCTGCCATGGGAGAACTAGCTTTGATTGAGTATCAGTGATATTGAAAAGCCAGTTCACAAGAATAATTTTCCTTGGTCTTGTCAAAATATTGATAAAGTGTCCATTTGCTCAACCACATCTTTAGTGTCCATCTCTCATTTAATTCTGAGTCCGTGGCAATCTAGTCCTTCATTAGGGACTCCCATGTAAGCAGTGAGGCAACAAAACAGCACATTAATTTCTTCTCCCCTCTGCATGGGTAAAGCAGAGTGAGTGGCAGCAGCAGAAACGTCTGCACAGGGAACAGGGAGCTTATAAACTCTCCAGTGCACAAACTGATACAGAGAAGCAAGGCAATGCAAAGTGAAAACCCAAATCAGAAATATTTTCTTCTGTTTGAGAAACAAGATGGAGATACATTCACCACAGTATTAGGCTGGTATCCACGGCATGTTTGTGGTAATCTTGTAATTATTTTTTAACTTTAATACTCAAATTATTAACTAGGATTCTTAACTAATTTCACTTATTCCAGCTCTTACACAGCACTGTAAGCAGTTATGAAAACATGCTGACCTCCCTCCATTCATGTTTTTTCATAGAAAGAAGTGATTACATTTTCAAAAAGTACAGTAAGTAACTTAAAGGTAATTTCTGAGGCCGAAAAAAGCCACAGATTCTTACTCACCACATTTTCTTTATCACAATATGAGCTGAAGTAACTTGAAATAATTGCAGCATACTGAACAAGTACTTTGTTGATAGTCTAGAAGAGGAGAATACTCTTTTAAATGGTTAATTTCATAATGTAAAGCAAAAGTAATAAAAAAGAGGTTTGTATAAATGATAGGTTTTACCGGTGCTTACACATATAGTTTATTATATTTTTTAGATATAATGTAAACAATCCTGTGAGCACATTTTCAAATCCCTGCACAGCAGATGATGGATAGTTCTTAATGTAAAGTAATCTTCAATAGCAGAGACAGTTTAATTTTATTAGTGCTGTTTTTGAGAAGCACTGAGAACTCTACTCCTTGCAATGTACTACACAGTTAATGGAAGAGTAGCAAGCTCAAAAATCCTCCAGGGTGACAATACATAGAATAGAAATATAATGGAAAAATAGGACAAAAGGAGCACTGTTCAAAGCCTGGCAATATGAGTTACCTTACAATAATCATGTAAATAGGAACTCTGCAAATGGAGAATTGTTGCAATGAAAGAACAGAATTAAATGTAAATGTGAACTTTTCTAAAGCCAGCAGAACTATAAAGGATATTCAGAGCTTGGGAGGAAATGTAACTATGCAAATAGAAAGCCAGCAGAGTAGAGTTTATCAAACAGCAGGTGAATAACTACCACCTCAGGACTTCAAACAAATATACCTTATTGCCACACCTTGAATTTTCCCTTCACTTGCACTGCCTAATTAGCTAATTGCATTTCACTGAATGGCTCCATCAATGGAACTGCAATCAGTTTTTAGCAAGATAACAATTGATTATGTATATGCATACATATATGTATAAAATACATAAATGTGAAATCTCAGAGAGGATAGAACTTCTCAAATGGGTGAAATATTTGACAGAGTAGACAAGACCCAGCCTTAAGCCACAGACAGTGTGTCCTTCTGAGGATTCCAGTCAGATAGAAAACACTGATTCTAAAAAACACTGGAATCACTTAACTTTTAAATACATGGCAGCACAGTATCGTTCTCTCTGAAGCTTAGTTGAGATGCACTGACTTTAATTTACCTTTGCAAATCTTCTCATTAAATGAGATAGTGCTTCTGGGTTAGGACATTCCAGTTTCCTAATAATCTCAAAGCTTTGATTGAGCTGTGTGAAGACATCAACCACAGAACAGGAGAAGAGGGCATGATCTGATGTTTGCTGAAACTAGAGAGAAACATTCAAATGTTAATATTTGTTCAGAGATCAAAACTGTCTTCACTGATTCTTATACTTAAAACACCTTCTCGAGTCACAAAAACTAATATAGAAAAAAAGATAGTCTCATTGATGATACTGAGAAATGCGGCTTTTCACTTTTCTGATACTTTCAAACCACTTAAAAATAAAAGTAGAATTTTCCTTCATGACATCATCATCACATCATAGGCTAATGAAATGATATCATAGAAGAAATTCTGTGGAGATTTAGGCAGAGGGAATTAGAGCAGGAATTTATCTAAAAGGTTCTCCAAAACCTGTTATGTCCTGAAGTCAGAAAAATATTGTGGGACCAAATGTACTTCTGGTTTTGTAACAATGCAAAACTGTCTTAATACTTTATTTATTCTCTTCTTTAAAAAGTAAAGGTTTACCCCGTCTTTTTTGTCTCTTTCTAGTGCTCCATGAAGAAATTCCATTGAGACATCTTCATTTTCATCCAGCCACTGAATGACAAATGGTTCAAACCACCTGAAAATTAAAAGCAATGTTGTAAAGTAGGTAGATTTCATAAAGATCCCAAGAGGAGAGATGTCATACTACCCAGCAGTTTGGCACCCTGTGTTTTCATATCTATTCTTACTGCTAAAAAAATTCTAACAACCCTAGAAAAATTTTTGTCCCCAAAATTCTGCAGCTACCAAAAGGCTTTTCAGGCTTCAGTTTCACAATACTCTTGCTGGTATACCGTGGTGATGTAAAATCAGCAGTAGCCAATTCTCTACCAGTGAAGCATGGCAGGTATGCATCTTCTATCAATATTGGCTCTTCAGTAACATTTATTACGCGTATATGAAATAACTTGTATATAACTTTGTTTTAGTAAAAATCATCTATGTTTTATTTTTCTTTAGTTTATTTTAGAAAAAATTTAAAGTATTAACAGGCCTCAAACTATCTCAGCAAACCAGCAGACTGGCAGAAGATTAAGGATAGCTCATATAAAAGGACAGGACTAAATATATTTATAGTAGGGAGACAATGAAAAGAAAACCAGCAGCTGAGTATTAACCCGATCCAGTAAGAATGATTTCAGTAGTATACCCCATTAGCATTATATCTTCATCCAAATTTGGCTGTAAAACAAATGAAGGGACCTGTAACTAACAGCACTGCTGTTCCCACATCTCATACCTTCCTCAGACATTTTCTGACCAAAGCACTTTTTCATCTCTGAAGACCTGCAGTTACAACAAGCGTACAAATCTATGAATTGCACATTTAACACCTGGACTACTTCACTTGATAGAATGAAGAATTAAAAAGAAGGAAGTGTAAAAAGTAGTTGCCAGTGCTACACACCTTGAGATCTTGCACAAACCCAAGCATAAACATTTGACCAAAATAAACCTTGCACGAAGCCCAGACTCACGGAAGCCTTCCTGAAACACCACTTACAGAGAGTATTCAGGCACTGCGTCCTTGAAAGCAGAGAGTTCTCGCACATATTCATTATAAAACCATTTCACTTTGAAGTGCAAATTCATATAATCTGTGCTTTTGCATAATCGCTGCTTTTCATGTTCTGTAATAGAAGGAGTGGAAATAAAAGCACTTAATAGCGTTCTAACAGTAAATAACATTCTTGTGCCTCAGTGCACTGATGACACAATAATACAGGACTTGCATTTTAAAGCATAATTGGTTTGATTTTTCCAGAGGTAGTAGTACCCACAGTTTCAATTTTCAGGATCTGAGTACCCTTAGGAAAAACAAAAAACAAAGACCAAACCACAAATTAGGCTTCTCACCTCTCTTCACTGCAGTGAGAAAAAACCACAAATTTGCTGACTTCCCATTCTTTAGATTCTTCTTTGGCTGTTACAAAATGGTTAAAGAAGCTTTTGAGTGTCCAGCTAGAGAAGACAACCATAGCTCTGTAGTAGCCAGAGGAAGTAAGAGCTGTAAATGCCAGTCCTACATGAATCTGTAAAACCTGCATTCATCAGAGCTAAGAAAAAGAAAGAGGAGCCAACTCCACAGCTCTGCAGCCATCTGACTTATGGCACAAGTAGAAAAGATGGTTAAATAAAGTGGTTTTGAAATTTTTCAAATGGACTTCACCTTCTCAGTGTCCTGTTTGCCACATACTGAATATGCAGACAGAGGTGGGTGGCAGGAGTCATAGAGCCACCTGTAATCACTTTCTGCATTTTTAAAGTCTGATTTAATTTGTTTGGAGCAAATGTCCATCCTTCTTTCAGGATTTTGATCCTTGTTTTAGCTTGTACGCTAGGCTCTGCATTGCTCACCCGGCCACTGCAGACCCGGACAGCTCCATTCCCTCTCTCCATTAGCTAATGGCACTTTATCCTTGCTCAAATCTTTCATTTCCTTCTCCCACAGCATGAAACCAGGGATCCACAAGTTTTGGGCAGAATAATAATATCTTTGCTTACTGGTCACAGTTTCCTAAAATCTCCACAGATCTCATCTGTTTGAGGTGTCATGTCACTTGCACATTCTTCCCTAAGCAAAAGAGTAATTTCTTTTCCCAGCTCCCTTAAAAAATGACCTAATAATACAGGTGCTCAGCAGGAATGATGTTCTTGTGAAAATAGTATGTATTAAGAACTTACCACTTTCAAACCTCCTTTTTGCTTCTTACTTCTGCTTGCTTAGCAACACAGTATTACACAAATCTCATATATTTGGATGTGAACCTAATTTTCTGTAACAGCAGGAGCATCCCATCCTCTGTCATACACTTGAATGTACCATTGGATTCTCTGTCACTGAAAATGCACTGTGCACTACACATCCTGTGTTTTTCAGATCTAGCCAGGTACGTTAGAAGGAAATGTTAATTTTATTATTATGCCAAATCAGCACTCCAGTAGTACACCAAAACCATCTGACAAGTGCTTCAGAAGCATGTTATTGTGCAGTGAGTTACTAGGTTCTGTGCAAATCAGCTTATGAAGTGCCCCTGTGGGCTTTTATTGCCTTTTTAGCATTGCAGTAGTGTTTTCACCTTCACTGCCTTTCCATCACACTCAAGAAAAATCACTAAATCCGTTTCTGTCTAAATAGTGCATTTATTCATCTTCATGCTACTTGAGAGTACTACAAATTCTCCCCAGCACAGTATCACTGTTACTGGCATTAAACAGAACCACAGAGAGAAAGATGCTGCCTTCTCTCATGGTTCTGAGGAATCTTTTTGTTTTAGGCAGCAGGTTTTTCACAAACTATGATAGAAAGCTAAATGACAAAACTTTTGCTCTATAAAAGGTATTCTTACAAGGCAGACCAGTCTTTCACTGAGAACAATTATGTTATTGCTGTCAAATTGACTGCCTATCTGCTGCTTAAGTAATTGTTAAAAAATCCATCTTATATTGCATCCCAGAAGAGTCGAATTTCTGAAATGAATAGCACTTTTTTTTTCATTGAAGCATTGCATTAATGGGTTATTAGATTATACAATGTAACTTGAGAATGTTTGCTATAGTATGACAAACCAAGGAAATTCTTATTTCAATTTTATAAATGAGCTACTGCCACTAATTGGCAAACTTGTCCAGGAGGGTACAACTTACACGTATCATTCATTGATATTTTCTTTTTAAAGTTAAGATTTATAACACATTAAAAATGAGCACAAAAGTAATTCATGAATAATTGAACCTTTTTCTCCAGGCTGTTATGCCTTGTAGAGAATATTTAAAGAGTCTCCCAGGATATTATTTCTAGTTACATGTAAGTGAAAAATGCACCCACAATTCCTGATATTAATGTATGAGAACATCAGCAAACACTTCACATGGCCTACAAAGTCATTCAGTATCCAGGCATTTTACCCCTTCAGTTCATATAAACCAAAGAATGGAGCAAACAGGTGCCCACATGAGTCAGCCCATGACAATTTTAACTGGATAATAGATGGGTTTATCCATGGTAACCATGGATTTTGGTTACAAAGTGCAGCAACATCACTGTAGGTGTTCTGAATTTAGATTAGGACCAACAGATCACTTCCTTAATTTCTGAAAAACTTGCACAAGCTAATGTAAACGTGAGCCAGCACAGGATACATGGATGCATTTTGGAGATCTGTGTCTATTTTCCTGGAGGAAAAGCTAGTGCCATGTTTCCCTATGCAGACATACCCATTTTGGGCTTTCTGGAAGAAGAGATGTAGTAGCTGCACAATACAACTCTTTTTAAAAAAGTCCACTCTTGCTTTGCAAAATTATTATACTACGGAGTCAGTGTGGAACTAAACCTGCCAATTGTGTGCAAATGTGCCCTCGGGAGAGATGACAGAAACACCTGAACATTCTCATAACTGATTCTAGGTAAGGAAATCTCCAGTATAACAAACCTACTGCTGTTAACGTTCTTTATTTTGTGCTGCTCTTTTTCTGACACATTCCTTGTAGTGCAGCATATTTTTATAAGCACCTACTCATCTAATAATTTCCGTAAAGAGGTCATGTTCAGTTCCCATGGTGGCATATTCTATATCACTGTGTCATGCATCAATGAAAAAAATACTGATAAGACTCTTGTTAAACTGGAACATCTGCAAACTTTAGTTGTGTGTATGGGGCACTTTAGCTGCTTTTAGGAATTGCAGTTCCAGTAAGTGTAACCTTTTTCCATTGCTGATGACACTTGGGTTGGGAGGGAATATCTCCTCAGGGGTGGTGCTGAAATGAGTGTACTCCAGAGGCCTGCAGCCACAGGCACTGCACCTGAACCACAATGAAAACTGCATGAAACTGGTTCCATCTCCACGGTACAAATCACAGGGGTGGGAATCCCCTTAAGAAGACCTCCAGTAAGCTACAGCACTGCAGAAAAAAAAAAAAATCTGCCCAGATGTTACTTGTATAACCAAGAGGAGAGAGAGATTGTTTTAAAAGCTATTACATGGAATGCATTAAAATATGCAAAGAACTTGTTATGTCATGAAACCAGCCACAGACCTGGTGACACTGTATCTGGCACAAAACCTAATTGCAGGCAGCAGTTCTTTTAGAGAAAAATGGATAAAGAAACATAATAGGAAGGACTATAATCCAAGATACTTTCCTCCCAGGCCTTGACCAAACAACAGTACTTTGGAATCACGTTTGATTTCTTGCTCATTTTTCCAGCAATTGCTAGAGAAAGCTGAGAATATTTTCGTAAAGTAACAAATAAAACTGATAAAGATGACTTACTAAGCAGAAATATCGATGTGACACTAAAGAAAGAATGTCATTTAACAAACTGGAATAGAATCTTGTTCACTACACAATCCTTTTTTGTTTCTAACCTTGAGGTAATAACATCACTCTGAGTTTCCATGTAATTTTTGATATGTATTAGTTGCTAAGAAAGTAAAAAAGGGTAATCTAACAACCTTCATAAAAGATGAACATGTTAAATATTCAGATAATCAAATTGATATTTTGTTCAACTCTGATTTTCCTTATTTGGGTACAAAAACTCAGAGCAATTTTTTTTCCTACAGCAGTTTCCAAGCCAGTATTTTTTGTAAAAATATATAGTTAAGATGCTTGAAGTATTCTAATAAGATGGTTTTAAAGTATATTTCAAATTTTTATGAACAAGGACCTCAACGAAATTAGTCTGTAAAAAATGAACAAATTGACTAGATACACATAAGTATATTTATCTAAAAAACGCAACTTGTCTAGTTTTCAAGCTTTATAGATAATTTTTCAGGGATTCATAACTACTATAAAGAATATTTATGTGAAGCAAATTAATTACATCACAACCAGCTGGTTTGACTGACATAGAAACTATTGCCCTACAGTTTATTAAATAGAAATGATTGAGACTAAGCATATGGGATTTGTGTTTGGATTAACTGCAAATTTTCGCATCAAAACTCAGCTGTTATTTTCAACCATTGTGACATAGTTCCATATTATTTGCAATAATTACTTACCAATCTTTCTAGAGATGACCAGCTGCAATCTATTTCTTCCAGAACTGCTGTTCCAAAAAACCTGCTATTTTCAAACTTGCAGTCATATAATTGGGAAGAGTAATTGGGAACACAAACTGAATACAGCTAGTGGAAGAAAAGCTCCTGTAAGGAATGATATGGATTGGCTGTGAATTGGTATTCCTCCCTCTGAATCTGTGGAAACATTGCACAGCACAGACGTGCCCATGTTTTGGATAAAAGTAGAAGTTAACGTTTAATGTGCCCGATCCCAGTGCAATTTCCCCACAACACAGGAGTGGTTGCTGTGCCACTGCCTCTTTTCATGTGGGTATTATGCTTATAGTGCTCTAGATTTAATCCCTGTACCACTGGAAGAAACCTGAAGCCTCTGATTGTATGAATGTGACAGTGTACAGGCCACAAATGAAGAAAAAATTTTAACTCAAAGTTCACAACTGATTTAAAAGAAAACATTACATTCTACTAGAATCTCATCCCAGGATTCCTGTACTTTGCTAAAGGCAATGGAAGTCACTGGTTATTAACTGAAATAGAGAGTAGAACAGAACTAATTGATAATTAAATACAATTTATATTGATTTTTATAATGTGAAATACAACTGACCTTTCTGAGAGGGCTCTTTGTGTCAAGATAAATATAATAAACCAAAACCTGAAACACTTCTGTCATTACCTCATTTTTGGATTACACTTATCTCTAAATTACATCTAACCCCCCCTCTAATTCTCCTTTAAAAAATACATTGTATCTTTCACAACAGACTTCTACACAGTCAATCTTTTCTCTGCATTTACTTGGAAATTTTCATCAAAATATCTTTGAACAGTTGGCAAACATAATGGACTGCACCTGGAACATCTCCATGGGGTGATGAAGCTGCACAAATGGGAAACTGAAGTAAAAAGAGACCAAGTACTAAGGTAACTAAGGCAACATGCAAAGATTAAGAAAGGCAGTGTAGATCTTGTTCAAAGATTTCCTTTCCATGGAGTCTATTTCCTCCCTGGACAGGAGGAGCTACTGGAGAGGGTCCAGGGGAAGCCACAAAGATGATGAGGGGTCTGGAGCATCTCTCTTATGAGGAGAGACTCAGGGGGGAGCGGGGCCTGTTTAGTCTGGAGAGGACAAAACTGAGGGGGGATCTCATTAATGCACATAAATTTCTCCAAGGCAGGTGCCAAGAGGATGGTGCCAGCCTCTTTGTGGTGGTGCCTGACAACAAGACAAGGAACAATGGACATAAACTAAAACACAAGAAGTTTCATCTCAGCGTGAGGAAGAACTTTCCATTGACGGTAGCAGAGCACTGGAACAGCTGCCCAGGAAGGCCATGGAGTCTCCCTCTCTGGAGACGTTCCAAACCTGCCTGCACACACTCCTGTTGTCACCTGCTCCAGGTGACCCTGCCTTGACAGGGGGGTTAGACTGGATGATCTCCACAAGTGCTTGCCAACCCTAACAATTCTGTGATTCTGTGACAGAGATGAGGGAAGGAAGACAGACTGTCTGATTCTGAATGGTGAGGAAAAATGGATTCACTGTTCTTTTTTCTCTTCTTGCCTGCAGCGGAAGTGGCTAATCAATCCCTGACTTAATGCAGTGCACTGTAAAAGTTGATATGACATTGCCCTTTGTATTCAATGGGAAGCTCTCAAATCAAGAGGCCATTTGCTCAGAGTGCTCAGCTTTGCCTGACATTTCACAGCAGGTGCAGGAGAGCTCAGGGTCACCTGCTTGGTGTCTGAAAAGGCTGTACAAGGTTTCCTAGGAGAGATAAACGTCTCATGGGCACTTAAAGGGCATCAAATACCAATGTCATGTACTACCTAAGAGATACAACGTGCAAGATCATGAGGGATGTATGAACCTTCGGCAAACTACCCTATCTTTTACTCAAACCCCTGCATTTGCCTTTTTTTAGCTACTGTGTTATATTGCCTAAATGTTTCAGATAACTTAGGCCAAGACATCAACTTTGATACCTTATTAACACTGCTCAGTTGCTATTTTACTGCTTATTTGTAGTCCTTATTACTCCTATTAATTCATCAATTAATCACTACTTCCAAAGCCAAATATTTCCAGAAAAGTTCCGGAAAAGTGAATGTGTTATCACCAGGAGGGCAACGCAAGATGTACAGCTTGGTTATGCATAAACTAGCTCTTTTTTTCTTGCTGCCAAGAAAAGAAAAATGCCAGGACTGCAAGTAAGTGAATAAGATCAACCTCAGTATAAGTTTCACCCTTCAATATCATATCAGAGTGAAATTTGCACACCATAATACTAAGTAGATAATATTCAAAGAACAAACATTTGGAGACAAGATTCTGCCTTTGGATATACATGGCTACTATTGACTACAAAGGGAAACAAGCATTTGCTTCCAATGAGTGAAACAACCTGAACTATTCTCTTTTACTGTTGGTGGAATTCTTGCTTTGTAGATTTATTGACCATGGAAAGTGTAAGGAAATGGAAGCTATAAATAAAGCAGAAGAAATCATTCATCCTATGGATATGAGATCTATGATGATAATTAAAGCCCTGGTTCTAAACAATATGATTGAAATTTCAAATACTTCATATTGATGTTTCAACATCTATTCAAAGCAATAAAAAAAGAAAGTAATAAAAATAATAAAAGAAGAAAAATAATGCTAATATAGGAATGCAACTTCTATTGATTAGGCTTTCAAAGACCTCTAATACATATAAAAATTGCAAAATAAAGAGAGAATATATGCCCCATCCTTGGAAGTCCTCCAGCCAGGTTGGACTGGGCCCTGAGCAACCTGGTCTGGTGGGTGGCATCCCTGCCCATGGCACGGGGCTTGGAACTAGACAACCTAAGTTCCCTTCCAACTCAAACCATTCCATGATTTTATGATTTGATAGTATAATGCTTGAATCTGGGATGGAAAACAGAATAAAGGTAACAAAGAGCACTTCAATAGCATTGGAACTTAACTACTGAATACTCAGCTTTGCATCTTCAATGTAATTTTTGGGACAGGCTTCTTCCATTTATTTTAATTTTTTTTAAAAAAATGTGTCTTTCCATGAAGGAACCTGATGCTCTCTGCTCTTTACCTCATCACAAGTGTGCAAAGTGAGCATAAGACCTTATCAAACAGGCATGCTTGCATTTTATAAGCAATTAGTAGAGTGAAGTACAAAACAGGAAGAATCCAGCAGGAAGATAAATGTGAGGCTGCACTTAAGTAATTGCCTGTGTTGTATCTGGCTCTGCCTGCAAAGGCAAAACCACAGAGGTGTTCTCTAATTCTTACCCAGCAAATTGCACTTCAGGCTTATTAAAAGATAATGTGGAAACAAGCAGCTTTAATGGATTTATCCTATTCTCCTGGAGGCTAAGCAGTATCAAATGTTTAGTTTAGAACTAATGCACTTGACCATAAGAGGAAATTTACCTCATCATCTATAGGAGAAAAAGGCACAAGTGAATCTCCGTAAGTAGAACAGTCCTGAAAGTAAAAGACTGAGTCTTAAACCTAAGAAAACAGAGACTAGGAGAAGAACAGCTGCTGTGTGAGGAAAGCTTTAAAGGAGTGTCTTAGTAAAGATGGGCAAGACTGAAAATAGCATACCAGTTGTTTGTTATTTTTAATTTTCTTTAACTCAAATATTTTATTCTAGTTGATAAAGATATTTTGTTTCAAGAAAGCTGTAATTAGCTACTGTTTCCCAATGAAAGAAGTCCAAAATGTTAACTGGATTCATTGTGTGATTAGCTCACAGAATGCAGGAAGAGGTGCATTCCACTGCTGCTGTGTGAGAATTATGCAGCTCCACTCTGACAGGGATAGGGGGAAGAAACCCCTCAAGCAAGCAAAAGGATGAAAGTTTTCCCCATCCAGCAGATGCAGAACTGCTCTAAAAAATGCAGGTCCTTTAAGGGACTGTCTGAGGGGACAAAGTCACATTTTTGCTTAGAGGTTTTGTTTGTTTGGGTTTTTATTTGTTTTTCTTCCCCAGCCATAAAATTAGTTCAGACAAAAGATATAACTCCAGCTTTTGTAAAAGTGTGTGAGATGGATTAAAGTGGTATCATCTTAGTGGTAAAGAACTGTAATCAAGGACAAGAAGAAAGAAGCAGCAAAATATTCTTCTGGGTTGAGATACCTATAAACTCTGGAGGAAGTGTTGCCTGCCCCTGCTGCTCCAGGTGATACACAGCCCATCCAGCTGAACAGAACACTTCTCCCTTCAGCTCACTGGTGTGTGGAAAGGACAGGACCATGTGAGCTGTAAACAACCCATAATTACTAATCAATGTAGGGTTCATTTAAAGCACCATTTACACTCATAACCTATCCAGCTTGTGGTACTAGTATAAGTTGACTAACTAAAAATTGCCTTTGTCGCAGTTAGGCAATGTTCAGGAAAAGTTTATACACATGTTTTTTACAATAAGTGATCGCCTGAGTAAGAGCTAATAATAGTGTTTAAGAACAAAATTGATATTCATTGCTTAAAAAAAAAATAAATAAGGAAAGAGCTATCATTATTAAATATATGGGACAATATACAGTGCTAGTATTGAGTGACAAGTTTAAGACTGAACAGTGAAGTCAGGCATTCACTGATGCACCACATTTTTTCTAGTACATCTGGCACCATGAATACACCTACAGTCAGACACAGAGAAGGTTTAACTTACTAAGATTACTGTAGACTTGTACTGCAGTACTACTCATTGTTCTGATGATGGCTCAATGTGTAAAATCCAAGAAAATTCGTGAGAGAACAAGGAAATTCGAGATATAACTGTCCCAAGTGCAAGGTTGTGTCATACCAGAGATCTCTGAGGTAGTTCCAAGTAAGATGACACACTGCTACAGCACAATCCAAAGCCATGAAGAGCTATTAACTCAGCCCCTGGGAGCAGTTTTGTCCACTTCATCTTAATTACTGGGTTTAATTAACTCCAACAAAATAGTGCCATTTGGCATGGCTATGGTGCCTTTTAGGCAAGCCTGGAGATCTCTGCCTTGCCCTCACCAGGTGGATTCTCACGCTGGCAAAGCTCAGCCCCTCAGAGTGTACAGCATGTAGCTGCTGGTGTTAACATCCCTGTCTGTTATGGGGACCAAAGAACACTTCTAACTCCCCTCTTCCTGCAATCATGTCAGCATTCTGTCTTATCTGCCAAAGGAAGGTTTAACTCCAACTGTAATCTCCTTGTCTTTGCCCTTACAGACTCTCTGAATTGCCACGAGACCAGAGAGGACTCTTAATTCCTCAGGTGTCTGAAAAGATAAGCATGGAACACATTTGTTGAAAAGTGTCAATGCAGAAATGAGACCGACTAAAATAAAAAGGATTCACATTTTTATAATGATGAAAATTCTTGTAGATGCTGCCTTCTTGTCCTTTCCAAAACCTCAGTCTCACCTCCCCTCACCTCTGCAGCCTTCCTCTAAGCCAAGACTGTATTCCATCTTAAGGGGAGCGTTGTAAATTGTAAATTTGGAGTGAAAATAGACTTGAAATCTGCCACCAAATGGCATGACCTTTCTCTGGGCAGCATTAGCCTTTCTGGTGTTTTTCCTATGCTGTCTCTGTGCTCAGCATCAACTCACAGACCTGCCTCTTCTCTTTCAAATCCCTTTATCAGTTTCTGTCATGGAAGAAGTATCTGTCAGAGAAACAGGAAAATAGTATCTGCTTAAGCACTGAAGACAACAGCAAACTTGAAAAGCAAACTTACATTAAATGCATAAAATGGTGGATTGGCTCTCTCCTTTTCCTATTTTTATAAGGCCTTCAGAACCTTAGCTCTGCAGCATGGAGACTGTCTCTGGCTGTGTTTACACAGCAGCCAACTAATTTTTGGCCTGATTCTGGTCTTGACTTCTGGCCACCACCAGAATTAGATTATCATAATAACAGCAATTAGGATGCTCTCTTTCTAACAGACTGGACAGCTTCAGACATTTGATCTGACCTATTTGAAAGCTGAAGATCTGAAAGATATGAAAAAAGACATTTCTGAGGACAAAGACTAAAAAAGGATACTTTGCCATTCCATGTCTAATTTCAGCTTATTACTCTCTCATCATCTTTTAACCTCTGCATCTTCATACTTGTAAAGGAAAAGATTTCCTACCATATGAAGTCAGTAATAAATCATATTCACTGCTGGTGAAATTCTCTCTCTGTTCTCATTCGTTTGCAGCATAAATATGGAATAATTGGGGCATCAGACAGTACAAAAATATTACCATCCTATAAGATCAGATGTTTGTGTAAACTAAATGCCAAATAACAATCTATAATGTACCATGCAAACCACTGATGCTTCATGAATAACCTGCAAAGAAGAAAAAAACCCCAAACAGACCAAATCAAATGAAGATAATTCTCAAAGAGAAACAGGTGATACCTTCTTCATGCAAAATCTATACATGAAAAGAGTCCATTACATCAGAAAAAAAAAAAAAATTACTTCTGTGAACCCAATTTGTTAAAGTTTGCCTAAAACTTTTATCACTATGCAAAGGCTAAACATTTTAATTAATTTAAATTTGAAGAAAATCTAGAATGAAATGATGAACTCAATACCAGATTTTAATACAGTTTTGTTTCCAAGGCATGTCAGCTTGGCACAGTGTAGCCCTGATCTTGGCAGCTGTGAAGACCTGAACTGGGCTTTGGGATGCCCTTTCCTCCCTCACCACAGAACTGAGCTGTTCCCCAATGCCAGCTTGCTGCCTTGGTACTCACAGAGATGTGACTTTGCTCTTCTCTAGCCAAAGGCCACTGCCATGGCAGCTCTGTCCCCTCTGCCTTGCCCATGTCACAGCAGCAGCCTCCCAGCAGCAGTGTCCTGGCAAGGAGCAAGGGAGGAGAGAAGGCAGAGGGGGTGTGGTGCCTGCTGGTGCCCCTCCCAGGGAGGTGCCCCTCTGCAGGAGGAGGTGGGCAGAGGGCACTACTGGGGAGCAGCACTTCTGCAGCACACACACCCTGGAGCAGATCCAGGAGGGATTCAGCTCTACAGGGGGAGGAGAGAGCCTGAGCAGCCATGCTGAGCTGTGCTCAGGAAAAAGGGAAAAGGAATGGAAAGGGGATGTTCCACTATATGCTGTTTTCTTATTTCCTGAATTTAAGCTGATGGGTGTGGCTGGATATATTTGTGAATACATTAAGTAGGTAAAACCAAAACCAGGATCTTGGATGAGCTAATCTAATCTTTTTTATCACATGAGCAATCTTTTTGCAAACAATGCTGGACCAGTTCATTGCTTCTTGATTGGATGCAGAAAGGAATCAACTTCATAACACAAAAGATGCTGCTTCAGGAGATTAACGTTAAATTGGAGTAGGGAAAGATTGCAATCACAGCCCTGGACACTAGGTATGAACAGATGGTAGCCTATGTTAATAACTTGGAAGGCGAGAGTGGCATAGCAGAATGCAGTGCATTTTAATGAACTCCATTAAAACCATGAGGACCAACTGTGAACATATTTAAGGGCTTGCTTCTAATCTTATAGAATTTAAAGAAAAAAATGTTATTGCCATCAACAACTGAGTTAAACCCAGTTTGTAGAATATCTATGGAAAGAATTAATAATTCAAATCCCAGCAAAGCTGGGTGGAGGATCAGCATATACCTTGTAACTAGATTTATTGAGGTTCCTGTCTAGGAATGAAATCATAGAAGGTGAAATTGTGTATATTTATAATAATTTATAGTTATTTCAAAATAATAACATATACAACTTTCAATTTCCTTTAATTATTATTTATACGCAGGAACTGTTTCATTAATGATTCTGGGAGCAGCTTAGAATTCCTAATGTCAACAATGGCATTTCCTCTCCTCAGAAAGTCAGTATCCACAGCAAAACAGAAATGAGACCACATTCAGGGACTGGTCTGGAACATAAAAAGTCAAATGCCTTCTATATGTCTCTCTGCAGAATGAGGATTAATATTAACATTAATATTTATTTTAAAGTCCTGATTCAGCCCAACCATCCACACTTCGTATAATTAACTCTTTCTTAAGAGCTTCTTGTTATATTCTTTACGACCCAGAAGCAAACCATGGCTTCATCTGAAGCTGCCTTTTGAGTGATCAGTGTGCTCTAGTTAACACTCCTATGACAGAGTGAGGGATGTTTTGTGAATGATCTTGTTGCAGTACAGAACGTTCACAGCCCAATGGCTAAAGCACTACGAGCTCAGTGTGCTCAGGGATGTCGTGTGCAGGGTGTAACTACATGTCATGGCAATTGGTGGCTATTAGAAATCCTCAGTAATCCGTGCTAACTATCTGTAAGGGAATAACAACACTGATTGCACTGAAGAGCAATTTTCTGATAGCTGTTCCTGACTGACAGCCTCTCCAGACAAAGTTATTTTGCTGATGGAACCGGGAATATGCTTTAATCCAAAACAGTCGCTTTCACTTGTTTCTCAGCTCTTGGAAACTTTTGCCTTCACTGATTACTCCTAAAGGATGATCTCCTGCCTGAGACTCCTTCTCAAACTTGTACTTCTGATTCACTCTGACGTGACTACAGAACATCACGTTGAAACAAGAGTTTGAATATCTCTTCTCCTATCCACATCTAAGATGTCTCTGTCTTCTGTTGTTGTTGTACATATTTTAATTACCTTCCTTTCTTCCTCCTCTTTTTCCTCTGCTGTGCTTAGTACAGAAGTTCCACATTCAAACAACACAATTAACAAAATAAAGTAACACAACAGCAGATGAACAAAACAGTTTTTCCATCAATAGCCATTCTAGCCACTCATCTTTTCTCTTTCTTTATCACCATAAAAATCCACCATGTCATCAAAGCACCACCACACTGATATTATCACATTATAAATTCTGGAGAGAATAATACAGCAGTGAATCTTCAGACATTTGGGTTTTTTAATCCTTTATGCCTGCTGAATTGCACTGTTATTTAAATCCAACCTCATATGTTTTTTCTCACCCCTTTCAGACTTGCTCTGTAGTTAGTAGCAGACCTGACTAAAGACAATGCCAGTTTCATGCAGGTATTTTTACTTGATTTGCTGCAATAACCATATTTTATTGTGTGTTTGAAGCCATTAGTTGGAGACAATCTGCTATATAGCAAAACCCCGTGTATTTTAACAATGGTTAACCACAGCAATATCTTAAGAGATGAAATGAAACTGCATTTGATTCTGTGGGAACTAGAATGAATACATCCTGCCTTTTGAACACAAAAAGATTTAATTATAAGTGTGTGCTTTCTCCATAATTTCATTCTGCAAATGTTCCTTACAGGCAAGTGCTCAACACAATGCTCTCTAGCAAGCATATGTGTTCCTCTTTGGACAGTGAAGATTTTTAACAGATCTAAGAAGCAGTATTTCAAGTCACAGCTCTTTTGTGTCCTTCTTCCACAGATAGCTTCATATATTCACAGTACAATGATTTGATTCCTTATAACCCTTCTTTATCACTAACTTACGACGCATCTGGGGTACAAGTACCCCAGAAAGGTCTAACCACACACAGAAATCTCATGCCAGGTATCACTTGCAGTGAAAATCTGGCTTGGTGAACTCACTAGTGTAATTAATAGCTTGTTCTAATTACCTTCCAGAGCATATTTCATGTCCTGGGCAAACAGAGTCCACATGATTTCAGCACTGATTTTTCCCATGTTCAGCTCCTGAGGGAACCTGCAATCAATCACATTACATCAGTTCACCTGCGGCTAGGAGTTGTGCTTACAGCTGCACAGCAAAAAGGCAAATATTTCCACAAAATAATTCCCCTAGTATGCACTTACCGTAGTTTATGTTTTGTAACAACTATATAAATCATCCAACCTTCAAATAAAAACTTCCCCAATGTGGGGGGCCTGGGTAAGTAATTAGTTAAATGTCGCACAAATTCCCTCACATGACATTTTAAATCAAGAAACATTCATCTGTCTTGCAGATGATTCTTCAACCTTGGATAAATCAGATGACTTATGAAGAATATTAGACAGTTGGCTCAGATGTTTAGCAGTTACAGGTTTTCCTTAATTCCCTAGTGACACTGCTGTCTGTGAAGCTATATTGGTTTATATACTTGTAGAATCCAATTCACTAAAGACTTCCAGCTTGACATATGGATAAAACATTAAAGAATATAACAAACAGTGAAATTCAGATTTTGATTCAAAATTTTAGTTTTGGTCTTATGCTTCATGCCATCTTTGAAAAAGAGTCCTTTTTAGATACTTTCTGCTGTTATCAATTAAGTATTTTTACACAACCTTTTCATAGATCCCAGCTGCTTCTCATTCTATGTAAAAGAAAGGCTTTAATCCTCGAGTTACCATTTTCACTGTTAGCAACTAGCAAAAGCTGGCATTTTAGTGATCAACACTGTGTTTTACGTCACATTTTTGTCTTAAGAAAAAGGCTGCCTTTAATGCAGACGTGGGACTGACATTCGTATGAGCCATTCTCAGGGCACAGAAGCAGAGCCAGGCAGGTCAGGCAACTGAAGAGCAGAAAGCAGAGCACAGAACCTCCCAGTGGGGTAAAGCAGTTGTTCATAGCACAGGGGTGCAGTGAGAGCCACAGAAATACACCCACAGTTCACAAGGAGTACAGAAAATAAGGGAGTATATTAATGAGGAAATACACAGAGCTGTGTGGCTTTTGTGTTGAGTTTATTACACTTTATACTAGCAGAGAATTTGATCCAAAGTGTTTTGACCTCTTATTAAAGCACTAATCAAATTCAGAAAATATTCTGTAATAATTTTTGTAAAAATTTAAGAATTTTTAAAGATCTTGTTGACGTAGAAAGAATGAGAATTATGTGCAACTTTAAAGTGGCAGCAGTACGATCTAAGTAATGTATTCCTTTTAGAGACCTACTTGACCCTGATCATATCTGCAAAGAAAAAGTACTTAAACAGCTCATTAGCTCTGCCACTTTAATGGGGAACAGTTGCTAGCTCAGTTCACTGAGCCTTCTTTATGCTAATGGCTGCTCAGTTAAAGAACTTGGTATTAATTCTGCTAACACAAAATTAATTTCTGTTCAAAAGCTGAAATGTGTTTCAGCTGTCTTAATGTCTTTACCTCAGTCCACTCTGAGCTCTCTCTTAGCAGCAGACTTGAACTTTGACAATGCTGCTCTGAGGAAGTATTTAACAGCTGATTTCATAATGACACTTTCTTTTGACCATATTGCAAAGCTGGCCATAAGGCAAGGCTGAGGCTGATAGAAACACACGTGTTTGATTAGTGATTAATATACATTAATAAATGTCTGTGCATTTTGACTTGGGGAAGCACGTGCACGCACGAACTTCAATTATCAATTTTGTTTAAATTACTGTAGTTCAACATATGCCACCTGGCTTCACTTAGGTGCAGTCTAAAATTGATGATAGTTTTTGTACTTCTAACAGACTGGTGGGCATTAGGTAACTACCAGAGGTATCCCTGCAGTTTACTGTATGTGAGAAGCTGACACGGTTAGTGCACAACAGAAGCACGCAGCACATTCCACATGCTAAAGATAAATGGTGACACGAGCAGCTGTCTGATTAAAGGGAAGAGATAATCAAAGGTCAAATACTAAAGCATCTACATAAGTATGGTATTTTGTATTATTTGTATTTTATCACCTTATTTTTAGCTAAAAAGACCTTTTCAAACTACTTCAGAATTTGGTCCCTAAACAGCAAAATATCACAGAAATTTCCCATGCAAATCTCTACAAATTACATTTTCTAATCTTTGTAAAAGCCATGTATTTTCACATTTCTCAGTGAAGCAAAAGGACAACCAAGAGAGCACTCTGTTAGCCATTTAGCTTGCTCTTGCTACAGTTATTTCTGCCCCACAGGACATAATTTTATCAATTTCTATGTTGTTCTTGGAACTATATAAAATCTCAGTTTATCCAGAGGAGTTATGTTGCCCATACAGGATCATATCCACGTATTTCCAAAAATACTAAATTGTATATACAAGACAGCCACTTATAAATGTCTTCTCTCTATTGATTTTAATTAAGCAAAAATTTAGTGAAAACAGTTCTCATTGGCTAGTTCTAACAAAGGGCTATATATAAAACCACAGATCAATGGAATGAAATTGCACTCAGCTTAAAACAAAATGAAAAGCATCAATGTATAAGCAAAATGTATATAACTCCCCAAAGCATTTATCCCAGACAGTACTGCATGTTTCTAATTCAACCCAAAACTCAGAAAATTCTATCATGACAATTAAAAATGCTTTTTCTTAATTTGTGCTGCCAAATCTCCAGTCTGCTACATCTTGAGAATATCAAAGTCTCTGAACATCAGATGCACCTTCTCAGAATAGCTCATTTTCCATACTTGGTGGCTTCAATCTCATCCAGGTGCTAAATCTCACCAGTCCTAGGGGGTGAATACATTCCGTTTTGTGCTGTGCATGCAGCAGGAGTTTAGAGCACACCATCTGTGGAGTGCTGCCCATGGCCACTGCTTCACTAACCCTTAAGATAAAAGTCCTATCTGATTTTGGAAAATATGTGTTCTATTAACACTGTGAGCCAAGAGTTCATTTATTCTTACGTTTTGTGCTCCATCCTCCATCTATCCGAAGCTTTATTTTTAACCAAAGTAACATTCCTTTCCCTCAAGAAAAAATAACGGGCAAGGGAGATACTTCATATAGTGGATATAACTAATCTGGTCTGTCAGCGTATGATGCATTGGTACAGGACGAGGTGGCAGTGGGTATTGTGAAAGAATGAGAGCAGCTTTGTTACACATATAATGTTCACAAGTTCAATGAAAGAAGTGATATTCATTTGCTTCCACAGAATAAAGTGTAATTGATAATGGGGAATATCACTGGATCAAGACACAAAACACATCAGATACACTCTCCATCATCAAAGAAACATTCTAAAGTTAGGCTGACATAGTCCAATCCATTATACAGTGTACTCTGATTTTTTAACTTCCTTCCATGATTTTTTCTTCCACTGACCTCTGTTTCATAACTCACTGACACGTAGGTTACAATTATGCTGCTTCTACAACATAGTTAGTATCCCCAACTTCTCAGAGATATTAAACATCCTAGCTCCTGAAGCATGAGGAAATCTGCTCCTGCAGATTTCACGTGTTTGTCCTTCCCATACTGTGTGGAACACAATGTGATCACAGAGAAAATAGATCCTTGCATTGCAAAGACCTAAGGATCAGTAAAGAACAAATTTAAAAGTCCCACTAGAGCTGTCTTGTTTCTTAAATTTGTACTATAATGCCAACTAGACTGTTCTGAGCACATGTGCAAAAAAAAAAAAAAAGGGGCAGAGGCCTAGACTTTGATCTTGCTTTCAAAATACAGAAGCATATTTGACCTGAAGATTTTGTCCTTGATCTGATGTTCCATTTATTAGAACAGATATTTTATTTTGATAGCAATTTCTCCTGTTACACAGCACATATAATGCATATTTAGAAGTGTCGGGAAGTCCTAGATTTGCTTATGAATCAGGCTACAAACACATTTTACATTGCTTAACTATTAGAATGAGAATTTTACAACTTGAATACCAGACCATGTTTTTCCCTCAAGCTTGTCAAGTTTCTCATGTCATGTAAGAAGTGCAGGTTCACCACACTCCCACTGGGTGCTCTGGTGTGGTCTGCCAGTGGCTGCAATGCTTGCTGAGGCCATCACCTCATGTTTCATCTGGATTCATCATCTGATACAGTTCAAACTACTCCATCACAGCATAATTTTTGCCTCTAAGGTAGATATAAAAACAGGGCTTCCAAAACTGGTTGAGGAGTAGAATTCTGAGCAATATTATACAATTGGGAAAACTTCTATCAGAATGCTCTCCTGGGGATCTTAGGTTACCTCATTTCTAAAATAGGATTCAAATGGATGCAGACCTGAGTAGTCCACTGAGACACTGCAATGCCATATATTTCTGATAAGGAATCATATTTTTGCAGTATTCTTGTGTATTCAACTTATATTTCCCATTCGTCCGTTTTAACCCATTTTCTTTTCCTGGGGTAAGCGGGGGGGAAGAGGCTGTCTCATTTTTTCTCAACAGTTTTTACATGTTGCTTTTGTGTTAGGAGCAGCTTTTATTTTTAAAAAAATGTATCCAAAGCAAATCTGAACAGTTTTTCAAGGCTTTTTTCCACCCACAGCCTCTTCATCGTTTACTTCTGATGTCTCCTGCTTCTAAAAGACATGTGTTCACTCTTTCACTTACAGAACAACAGCAAAAACGAGAGAGAATTCAGAGACACAAGCTCTCTCCCTTAATCTGTCCCAATTCCGTCCACTCCTGATTCTCTTTTCACATCTTACACAATCATTCATCTGTACTTTAGGGAGCCTACTAATCCCCTTCGAAGAACTCTGTTCTTTATGCCTTTACTTTCTCCCTCACATTTGAACAAAAATACAGCTAGAACAATTTTTAGGATAATTAACCTGCAATTACACTTGTTTAATTTCAATGAAGACACTGAAATGAATCCCATATATGTATTTGTCTCAATTAGATGTTTTTCAATGAGTGTATTATTTATACAGCCTGTCAGACAAAAAGTTCAGCTTTCATTAACGGAGAAACTTCACACTATGTTATAAAAATGGAGTAAACAGGAAAAGTGTTTTCTTTCACCTATAGGATAAGAACTTACTCCTTAATAAAGTCAGAGCAACAGATGATTGAGCAAAGAGATGCTTATTATCCAGGACTGAAATAATATTTCATTCATTTCAAGTAAAGGAAGGAGTCAGAAGTCAATGAAATATCTTTCAGCTTCTGATTATCACAGTTTATTCAGTTTCTTTGTTACTTTTACTATGGGGCCATAAATAGAATGGTGCCTTTTATCAATTGACAAGCACATCTCAATGTGCAGAGTGCCTTTTAGTATCTACCACATTTTGGCTGAAAAAACCAGACTATTCTTTCTCCCCTTCAGAGCATTCTATTAAATGCAACTGCAGAAACCTCTATTAATTGTTTAGTCACAATACAGATGTAGGTTCCAATGTTAACTTTTGCATCAGTCATCACAGCTAGACTATGCCCAGATTTTCTGCAACCTCTCTGTAAAATGGCTCCAAAGAGCTCAAACATTTCCCTAGGGCCTCATCATGTCACATTCCGATTAGTGTGAGGTCTGTTTCTCCAGCTGTAATATGTGAAACATGTTTCTTTGCACTCTTTCTATATATTTCACGTTCAAACTCCAGAACTGCTTTCTTTATCTGTGTTTATCGATTGTTTCTCTCCTTTCTACTCATGTATCAACCTTAAATTATTTGACTTGTCTTGGTTATTGATTGTACCTCCTTCATCTGCTACATCTTCAATTCTGAGAGGTCAACTTCCATCTCTCCAGGATACTGCTCTCCACTTTATGCGTTTTCAAGTCAGTCTGGCTAGCCAATCAAAAATTTGGAGACGGTCTCTTTGTGAAGTTCATTATTTTTTTACAATTACATGCCTAAAAATCATACCTAAAAGAGTCCCAGCATGATTTGAACACCACGTGTGCCAAGATACTCTTATATCACTAGTGCCATCACACTGAAAATTCCCTTCACTGAAATTTCACTTACATTTCCCTTCTATCCCTTTAGCTCTCTTGTATAATATTTTGCTACTTAAATTTTTGGGATGACTCATATGCCACATGTCTTTAATTTTCCTAAACCAAAAGATTCTCTTTCCATTATCAGAACACTAAGTTTTTATCAAACCATGTCAATGTTACATTCTGTATACAAATCTCTAGCTAGATTCTATTTAAAATACAACTTTTGATTCAGGTGTATTTCTTATCCTTATTTTAATAAATCCATGATTCTTAATTTTTATGGGGAAAGTAATTACTTACTGGTTCAAGACTGGCGTATATGCTGTTTTATCTTCATCTATAATGGTGACCATCAGTGTAATAAGCTGTGCCCAGAAATCCAAATTCTTTGTTGTTGGTCCCTGTTCTTCTTTAGGAACTTCTTGTTTCTTACTCTGTTAAAACAAGATTGAAAATATTTTTATTAGAGAAAATACTACAGGGCTTCCACCTACAGGTTATTACTTAATTGGGAAGAGTGATCTATCTTTAGAATCTTCAGAAATTTTGGACCAAGACTGGCTAACCAACAGAGCAGAATGTATGAAAAACTGCACTTGGCTGTGCACAAATATTAAGAAACACAGTGCAAAGATTGTCAGGTCAGCAAAGAAGATCAATAGAGACTTTTTAGTGCAGGCCCACACTTTTATCAGATAGATTAATAAATTCTTTTCTGTGCTGAGACTCAGTGCAGGTAGAATTGCCTGTTGAGGCAGAACTTTTATACCCTACACAATAAGGACCGAAAAAAGTCAATGCTAAGGAGTGTTTAATATTTTGGTTTGAATTATACACTGAAGGTATTCGGCCTAACAGCTGCTATAATGCATGTTCTAAATGAAGAAGCAGTTGAATTTCCCTTTATTTTATTGAGAATTTTATATTCTTTAATTTCACTAAAATGTGTATTTACAGATAGACTTTGTCTCTACAGTTTTTATTTATGAACTCTTAGTCTACAGTTTCCTAGACAAAAGTATTTTGCATTCCTTTTCCTGGCAGAAGGATCAGATTCCTTATCACTTCCAATAAATAACTTCACTGTAACGACCCGAATATGAAAAGAAATATTTTTAATTCTGTATGGACACACACATACATACACAAATAATTTCTGCCACACAGAGCTATGTCTGCACATGCTAGATCTACACATGCTCTTCTACACAGCTGCCTGAGATTGAGAAGGATCTCAAACACTAAGTCAGAAAATCAACATGCCTGTGATCCTGCAAGTTGAAACATATATTCCTTGTACTTCTCATTCCTTGTCGAAGTATGACCACTTCAATGGGCCTGGTTCCTTTTTGAATAAGCCTAACACTATATTAGTGTCACAGTGAATTAATTAAATGTTATTTTAACCTCAATTAACTTTTATCTATGAATAGCATTTAGAATGGCAGAAAGGGAATTTTAACAACATCTAATTGAAATTGTTTTTGTGGCCACTGTGGAATATTCTAGAAAAGTATCATTAATCACACTGCTGCATACTCAGTCTAGCTACAAAGGGTACCCCCCTCAGTGTCTAAGGCAGGTCAAAGGGTGGTGGGGCTGGTGTCACCAACAATTAACAACTGTAACTGCAAATGAGAGAGTTTTTCAAAACAGAAATGAACATTAGGGCATTAATGTCACTCACAAGGGCTTTCCCTGGTATACACTGTATTTTTACTAAAAAGGCCTTGTTTCTATAGCAAAGATGTATGTCTAAGAGACCATTTTTTTCCTCAGAAGTTTGTTAAATCAAACCAACTGAAAGGCATCTGTAGAAGACAAAGCCATCTCATATTTAGCTGAGCATCTTATCCAGGAACTGTATTTCACAGCAAGTGACATGTAGCTGAGACAGCTTTTCATGACTGTGAATGTGAATCACAGAATGCAGAATTCTGTTCTTTAACACAGACAGCAAAAAGTAACTAATTTACAAAGTAATAGTTGCACAAGGAGGTCTTTTCTACAAAAATTCTCTGGAACAGAAATCTCTTGAAAATCAATATGACCTTTTCAAAAGTCCCAGAGAAGGTATTTTTAAAATAGTCTCACATTACAGGTGTAGTTTTATGCCCTGAAAAGAAACTCCTGGATTCCTGTACAGAGCAAAGCCCAAAAGCACACTGTGTGTTTGACAGTATTGCCCAAATGCTTCCCCAACTCTGGCAGGCTTGATGCAGTGCTGTTATAATGAGGTAACACAGTGGTGGAAATTTGGTTTCACCATGAATTTTTCTCTAGATTTTTTTTCACTCTCATTATTATCCATTCAAAAGAAACTGTCAGTGTAAAAGCATGAACTATATAGCTGATATATCTAATTAGTGCCACACTGGCACAAATACAGTGAGAAGATATAGGAGACCCTAAATATCACTTATTATTGTAGAGTACGATAACAATAATGAGAATTTTTAAAAAATACAACTGAAAAGATCAAGAGGAACATAAATTCTTGAAATAACAAGATGACAAAATGAATAAACAAATGATATTAATGGTTCTTTATTTTAAAAGAAATGATTTTCTGAAGTTCCCTGTCTTCTGTTTTGTTTGATACAGCACTGAACAGATCACAGATGGCTCTCCCAGTAACCAAGAGACCTTTCCAAATCTGATATGAATGAAAGTTTGCCAATTAGCAGAATCACTATCTTTTCCACGAGCCTTTTCACACAGAAAAGGCTACTTAAAATCTCTTGAGCTCCTGTAAGATCCCTGTGGATGGTAATGCTGCCCACAGGCACAGAACCACGCAATGCCATAAATGTCCTGCACTGAAAAGCTCAGTCAGTGTCTGGCCAAAGGCACAGCAGTGACATTCCCAAGGGGCTCTGCTGCAGATCAAACCAGCAATAGCAGCAGATGATGGTTCACCAAAAAGACACGACAATACAGATTTTTATACTCTCATATTAATTGACTAGGGTACTTCTTGTCTTCAGGATCACCCTAGAGCTGCAGCAAGCACCCGGTAAGAAAAGTGTATTTAAAGAGAAGTCATATTATTCACTTAAGATTCACAAATACAGTAAGTACTGGAGATTCTCTGTGGATTATTTAATGCAACATCCAAACTAGGTGATGTATAACTCTTTGTCTTTTGCCACAGAAGACATCAAAATCAGAAAGAGGAAGTAAGAGCAATTTTTCATAGGATACGAATCAAAATAAATTCTTTATTTGCACTGAATCACGTTTTTCTCAATTTCCTTTTACTATCAATTTCCTAGTCACCATTCATATGCAAACAATGGATCATGCAGCACAGAGCCTCCAAAATCATTACTGGTATTTTGATATTCTTTCAAAGAAAAAATAAAATGTAGAGGGAGGCTTCTGAGTTTAATGGAAAGAAAAAAAGGCTAAACTGTTGACAAGCAAACATTTTGTACTCTAGAAAAGTGGCTGAGAGCGGAGAAAGCAATCTCAGGCACAGTGTGAAGCAAGATTAAAATCTACATCTATATTACCCTGAGACAAATCTATAAAGCCTGGTCTGAGGAACAGAGGGCTTTCAACTTCTCTCATCACTGATTTTACCAGATTGTAGGATGAATGTCTGGTTTTATTTTGCTTTTTTTTTATTTTGTTATGTTCTGTGCAATCAGTACCCATTAGTATCTGTGTGACATTGACAAATTGAATCCTATGATATCAGAAAGTTATATATTGCTGTCTGCTGCAAGCCCCAAGCCAGGTTTCAGAATACAATATTTTCTATATAAATAATGATAGAGTGAAAACTCAATGCAAACCAACACAGTAGCCTTGATCAGCACAAGGCTACAGAGGGCAATTTTATAGACCAGTCTTAGATAATGAAATACTAATTTTAACAATTCTTCCATATTTTAAACTGCATATTTATTACTTATATTACATATAATATTACTTCGTGTAGAATAAGCAGGGAATATAAAATATGCACTATATATAAAATACAGATGTAGACATTTACATATTACACCTGCCTATTTTTAGAGTTTTATGTAATTTTTTATGTTTTTTTTTCTTAATATCCAAAAGAATGAAAATTTGGCTTTACAGAATTTACTTTAGAGAGCCTAAAGCCAGAAACCACTTGCAGACATGCGTTCAAAACCTGTGAGGGATTTCCCTGTGCAGTGGTGTTGCACAGTAACCAACTCCTAAACCATTCTCTTATTTGAAACTGAAACCCTATTCATAGAATCATCATGGAATCACAGAATGGTTTGGGTTGGAAGTGGAGTCAAAGATCACCTTTTCCATCCTCCTGCTGTGGGCAGGAGCACCTTCTACTAGACAAGGTTGCTCAGAGTCCCATTCAAACTGGCCCTGAACACTTCCAGGGATGGGGCATCCACACCTTCTCTGGGCAACTATATTGCATGTATTCTCCAGTATCAACTGAAGTGGAACAGAATTCTTTTGGATAAATTCTCATTAAGAATTTTCAGCCTTTTTCTTCAAGGACTGGCACGTGAAAGGAGCTGGTTTAACTGGTCCATCTGTTCAGGGCAGTGTAACATGCATAGCTCCTCTGGAGGGGCCAGCCAAGTGATACTGGGGTTTTGATCTGCCCCACCGACCCAAGTGTTCTGCTTCTGCAGGGTGGAGAAAAACCCAACTGAGCCCCTCACTCATTGCAAGCACTTCGACTTCCTAACCAGTGTTCTCAGACAAGCTGCTAAGAAGCAATTTAATCCGCAAGATTTGGTCTTCCTCTGACAGAATTCTCAGAATGGGGTTGGAAATACCACAGCACAAAATGCATCCTTCTGTTGTTCTGAGGTAATTTACCAAATGCTTTTCTATTACTGTGGTTAACACGCTGCCCATCAAACACAAATCTGCAACACAAGAAGAGATCTCTAAGTACCCTCTGCATGCCAGATTTGAAGAAGTCAGAACCTTTCAGGTGCATCTAAAGCAATATGTAAATATAACAAAGTGCCTCACAAGAAGTATTACTTGACACTGAAATATGCATGCCTGAAAAATAGGACTCCCTGTAGTAAACAGTTTTTGCTATTGCACTTTATTTCCCACTTCATACTTTTGAATGTGCTTGAAGATCACGTCATGCCTCAATTCTTGCACTATTTCTACTAGAAACTAATAATCTAATTTTTTGTGTTATTTATACTAAAGAAAAAAAGTACACCTTCAAAAACAACTATGAGCCTTGGATTCCCAAATGGAAAAGTGACCAGGGACTCACAGCTGAGTAAACCAAAACTGAACCAGCTCTCAAAGCATAGGCACATCCACATGCTCATCTACAGCTGTGATTCCCAGAAGCTGGGATCTGTTTAGTACATTATCAACCCAACCTAAGGTGCTGTACCCCAACGAGAGATAAATTGCAGGGGCAGAGTACTGTGCTGCTGCAGCTGAACAACACCTGGCTCCTGAACGAGTCGATTGCTTTTGTTACCTCCTGTCTGCCCCTTGCTGTGCTGTGACAACACGGAGCTGAGCAGAGACTCTGGTAAAAGTCTCTAACACCAGGCAGAGAACCAGCCCTGCTCTGCTGAGCTGGTGTCCAATATAAAGTACTCCAGTGTTTTATTCCAGTATATTGGTGCTATCAGTCATGAAATTATTTGTACTAATTAAGAGCTCTTCAGATAACATGAAGAGCATGGTCTGCATTTTATTGGTGTCACTCAGTGGAGAAGACTGCAAAAAGAATTATTGAAGGGACATCAGACACTGTAAGCACCAGCTATGATTTCAAAATTTATTTTCTTAAGAGAACAGAAAGAGTGACATATCTGTTAATTGAGTCAGAAAGCTATCAAAGTACTTCCTAAACTACTTCTCCAAGACTTTTTTTTCAATATAGGGCAGCTAAGCAGTTCACTCAGATCACTGTTAATTAAAAAGAGAAAATACTGCATGTGCTGCATAAGGAGCTAGACAGTTCTTCATCAGAGGGCTCTGTCGCCAATAATGAGGATGGTAATATACATGTCAGTAAGACTGTCAAGCTATCATGTTTTACTATCTGGAGTAGTCATTTGGTTTTTGTCATCAGCTATTCTTTGTATTCTGGTGTGGAACTGTAGCATGACATTTTTGCATACTGTTAGCATTTGCAATGCTTCACCCTGGAAATATCCTCAGGGGTGGTATTTTGCTGCAGGACATCAGCTTTTTAACAGTGATTGTCTGTCTGACACAAAGGTAGAGAGCAGTAAAAAGAGGAACTGGAGACTGCTGAGCATATTTTGTGATTTACTTTTTGCATTTACAGTGGCAAATTTCCAAAAACTCCAGCTTGAGCACCCTCAATTTTAACAGTCATTGCTCTGTCTTCACCCCAAACTTCAACAATCCCACACATTCAGACATGAAGCATGTTTTCTAGAAATACTGTGGCAGGCATCTGTGAGAATTCAGGTTGCAGCCAGAAGCAACTGCAGAAGGAGCTTACCCTGAGTCTCACACAGACACACCCTGAGCGTGCAGGGGCCAGCAGCACAGCAGCTGCCAGTGCTTCCCTGCAGTGAGCACAGGTGCTGACCTACACAAGAACTGCTTCTTGTTGCTTTGGGGTTCATCGATTTCAGTTCTCAGCGCTCACAGCTCAAAGCCCAGCCGTGCAGCTAAAACATGAACCTCCTGTGCTGCAGCACCACGCCAGGATGAGCTCCCTCCCTCCCTCCCAGGGGAGGAGACCCCACCTGATGGGGAGGTGAGCAGAGATAAGGGAATGGGTGCTGAAGAAGGCTTAAGGGTGGAATCTGCTGTAATCTAAGGGGCTTGGACACAAAGCTAATGAAATGTAAATTACAATACTGGTTACTGCTTCATTATAATAACAGTGCTACCACAAGCCAGTCACCTGGATTCACTGGAAAGCCTCCAGATCCATAGGTTCAAACAAGCTGCATACTTCTGTGGTCCTAAAACCAAATGCAAGTGTGGATATATTGGTGGGAAACTATAAGAGGATAATGCTGAACACAGTCTCCCTGTACGACTCAAGAGCTGATGCAGAACTTAAGTAGTCTTTTGAATTAATTTTACTCATCTCTCTATTAAAGCAAGACTAGTTATATTTCCCAGAATTGTCTCTCACCTTCCATGAAACATAGTTTTACTGTAAGATTATATGTGATTGTTGCTTGATTTTTTTGATTGTTGATGTGATTTGCTGTTAGAAATAAATGATTTTGAATGCAATCTTATTTAAAGTTTGTTTTTCACACATCTTCACTGAAGTTTCTTGCACTGCTTGGTGATTGTAACTGCACAGACAATTGTCTGCTGAAAGTTTCCACATAAAACTGCCCCTGCTAGAAATCTTGTGAAAGAAAACCCAAGAGGTGTAGAAATATAGTGAAATGCAGTTAACTCAGTTTTTGAACTGAGTGAATACTTGTGGAGTTGGTTTTTTTTTTAATTTTTCCACCGTTAAGTAGAGTTGTGTGAGAGAAAAATATAATAACAACATTGCCTGTTCTGCCTCAAATATAATGTGGAGAGAACCATTACTTAAGTAAGTTTTACATTCTCTACCAAGCAGAAAGGTTGTAATATCCCTGCTCTTTAAAACCATTTTTTAAAATAGGCAGGCTAAACGACTAAAAAAGTTGTGAATTTTTTGAATACAGATAAGCTTTTGCAGTTGTCATAATGCTTTGCAGAGGTAAGACTTCATCACTTTTAGCTGTTTACTGAAGACTAGAATCTGCTGATAAACTGCAGACTTACGTAATACCCAGTCCAGCAGCACTTCATATTATATTTAACAGACAAGATCAAATTGCTGCAGAGTAAACGTTTGCAAGAAAACAGAACACTTTATGACGTAAATAGATGTGATGCCTGAAGCTGCTCCTTCCACTAATTTATACTCCTACTCAGCTTGCAATATAATCTGTTGTAGGATAAACACACATCAGCACTAAGAGTGGTGTGCTCATTGGTGCTGGTGAGAAATTCTTACATTCAAAGCTACAGATAAGTTTTCTCACATAACAGGAATCCAACTTGAGAAAATAAATTCTCATTTCAGAAATGTTGAATATATAGCAAATACCACCTTTCCTGAAATACAGGAATTCATATTCTGGATTTAAGTGAAATATGCTTTCAAATGAAATTTGATATCTTATATCATTAGTATGAGTGTTCTTATTAATTATATACTACACAAAAAGTGTGCATTTGCCGAAAAACTCAATTAATCCTATTCAAGGCTGGAACAGTCACAGAACTACCATTTTTTCAGTGTTCCATCCAGAAAGCAAATACAAGGTACAAGAGGTAATATGATAAAGCAGTGATGCTCCTTTAAGACAGCACTTAATTCTAACATTACTTATAGAGTGACCATATTATGTGAAAAAATAAGCAGCATTCTCAGGGATTTTGCGTGACATTTGGAACACAACAAATACTATAATTATTTTGCATTGACAGTTCAACCTGACAGATCAGTATTAAATGTTTCAGAATTATCCTCTGCTTTCTTAAAGCAGTTACTAAAGCTTGGGTCCAAGTGTGCATCACAGGTGCTAAAATATAAGGCTGGAAAGACCATACCATTTTCAGCAAATTAAAATTTTTTTTCTAAAGCTACAGAAGTGAAATGTTAGCATTTAAATAACTATTTTCCTGTTACAGATCTTAAATGAACAGTTATCAATCAAATATCATCTTTCCCAAAACCACTGGGCAATTTTACAGTCATGTCCAACATGATGACTACATTAGGAGTTAAGGTGTCCATTTTGAAACTCATCTCGTTAAACATTTTAGAGTTCATACATGTCTGTGGGTGTATTTATGGTATATTGCTCCTTCGTGCATAAATAAAATGCAAATCTGAGTGCTTTCATATGAAGGAGCACTAGAAGGCTTTCTATTTACTTTTAGGCAAACTATGAATGAGCAATAGCACAAGTTCATATTGACCTTACCTGATCCACTAATTGGGAGTAGAGATCATAGCAGTTATCAAAAATGTATTTATAGGTTGAGTCCAGGCAGGCTCTTACACAGTCTTTCACCACAGTGCTGGCTCGAGGTGGGCTCTGCAATTCCAGGACCTAATATAATATTTCATAAATGGCAGAATGTCAGAATTAGATTGAACAGAAAAAACCCAAGTGTTGAATGTAGCTCTGTTACACAGGATGAAAAGCGTTGAAATAAAGCAATGATAAAAATAATTAAAATTGTGTTGAATTAAGGTGGACTTAGCTCAAAGATACATTAAACCACATGCTTAAGCAAGTAGATATTACCACTAACTTTTATTTGAATTAAAATATTTATATGATGAAAGAGGCATGTGTGCCCAAGAGTTTACATCTTTACATCTTAGGGTTTACATCTTAGAAGTTTTTTGATTATTTAGGAAATAATTAAGCCATATTATTATGTGCTTTCCTTTGAATATCAGCCAAATAGCAGTTATTTATTTAAAGCAAAGGGTTCATCTTTTTACTCCATTTCAGGATACAGTGATTCAAACTTTAACTTAATGGATTATTTTAATTCTCTTTATGTAGTGCCTAATACAATGGAATCACATGCTATTATGACAAAGGTTGCTTTGTGTTTCTCTTTTTTCATTCAGTAATATTAATGTGTACCATTCCATTCCAAAAATATTTCTGTGCTTGACCACTTAGATCTCAGCCTTTGGAGTGACTAAGACAAATAGTTATCAGACTTATTTTGCTGGTTGACTTGTGATTTCACTGTATCAGTAGGAAACCATTATTCTATATGACTCCTAAGGAGTTCAGCTAAGTTTGCTTTATGTGACTTGACTTTAAACTGATTAAAAATTAGTAAATTTTTTGTTTCTTTCAGGAAACTTATTTGTGCAAGTAAAGGACAATACCTTCATCCGAAAAAAAGTAATGCTGGTAAGCAGGTCCACAGTTGATTTCAGATCTTGAAGTCTTTCAGAATTGCTGGCAGGAAAATTATCCTGGTGAATCAGGGAAAGAGGATTCATGCAAAATTGGAGTTACAAGTAAAATCCTTGAACAACTAGTCAAAAACCCTCTAAGAAAACATAAGGAATACCTTTGATAATGCTCCTACACTTGTAATATGAAAAATTTAAAAGATTGCGATATTTCCAAAACATGAATGGAGCAAAAAATATTACAAAAATTCTGGAAACTGTTGCTAATGAAAATAAAATATGGGTTTTCCATGGCACATAGATAACTTGTAGGCATAAATGCAGTATTATTAATGTAGAAACAATAAATTTTTCTATCATCTCTGGGTTAACAGACTGATGTGAAGTAGTGTTCTTGAAATAACTTCCTACTAATGAAACATCAGCCTCATGCTACAATGCTATCTGGATAGCATTCTTCAAAATTGAGAGATCTTAGGATAAACATATCTGCTGCACAAAGGATATGGTCTTAAAAACTAAGTATGTGCAACTTCTGCCCCCTCTAATGCCTTGGGGTTCTTTTAAATATTCCCTTTCTCCTCCAGTTTTAGAGAGCAGCCAGATGAACAGAGAAATCCTTGATTTGGAGGCTGCCACTCCTAGAAGCTGAAAGGAGAGCCACAGGTCATGAAGCCCTAATTCGGTATGGTGCCAAGGTTTCATGATGCAGGGGACTGGAGAAGGGAGGGAGTTCAGAACCATATGGTAATGGCAGGTGCCCAGTGCAGCTTTCCTGAAAGGGTGCATGGGGAGCATTCCTCAGTGGAAGGAGGTTCCATGAGGCAGAAGTGAAACTGGAATTCCTACCACACAGAAAAATGAGGAGACAAGACTCTTTCAACATTACTGGGATCTCAGCATGCAAGTTGTAGCAAAGATGTCAGTCTCTCAGAAAAAAATGTATCTGCACTTTGCACAACCTGAGTCACCGAAGGTAATTCCCAGATGAATTAGCTTAATCAACTTAAGACTAGTTACAGACCAATTCAATCAAACTTGTTGAATACTACTCTTTCTTGAATATGTGCTTATCCCTTAACCCATTCTCAGCTTTTGGAAAGAAAATAGTAAGTTTTTTCTTTTTGTTGAACTGGAAAAATATTGGTGTTAAACAGCTTAAATTCTGCAAATTTTTGTTCCAAAGGATTTGGGGCTCATGTTGACTCTAAATAGAATATGTTGTACATACCCTGTATTTAGATAAATCGATCCTCAGAGAATTGTGCAATTGATCCAGCAGCTTTATGAACTTTTCTCTCTGTAAAAAGAAAACAAGAATATGTTGCACTAGAATTTGCAGGTTCCTGTGATTGCTGGGGTTTCAGACTGCTTCTTTCCACTCTTAACTTACTCGAAGATCAATTTGTTTTCCATTATTTCATATACAAGTGATGGCTTGAAACACCTGTGTTTCAAGGACAGGCCATGCATCTTCTTTCACTTTATTTTTCCTTCCTATGCTATATTGTGATTTACCTGGTATGCATTAAACACTGAAGCTGTGCAATACATTGGTGAGGTCACAAAGATTTTGCAATGCAACATTTTCCTGTCTTATATTTGCTTTTCAATTGATTAAACTCTTGAGGAAAGCACCTCCCAATCCCTTTAATAAGAAATGATGCTCATTTATAATAGAATTTGGTGCAAAAGTATGATTGAAGATTATACTTGTGAAACAGTGGCTTTTGTAGGAATAAGTTAAATAATACTAATACTATGCAATTATATTTTTTCCTTTCAAATGTGAAGATTAACTTGTTATCTTGATAGATGAAGGAGCAGTGAAAGTATTTTGCTGTGAGATTTCCAGCTGAGTTGTGCCATTCCCAAGTAATACTAATGAGAGTTTCTAATTACCATGTTAGAAAATATTCCATAGTCTACTGCACAAAACTGTGCAAAATCTTCTCAGCCAATGTGAGAGCAGCAGACTTCTGGAAGAAGCAGGAGCTGATAGTTCTCAGGATGCACTGATTGTATCTGCACCATCCCTCAAATGTGATGATCAGAAATTTGAAAATAGAGTCTTTGTGCACTGTCTCTCATCAGTGGAGTTCTAACCTACACCAAACCCCACTAATTTGGCACAGTTCTCTTAAAGGATCAATCAGAAGAGAACTTTTTTGTCATGTTATAAATCTGTAATGAAATATTCAGTCAGCCAAATCATTCCCAGCTGTAGCCTGAGGACTTGAATTTGCGATGTTCTTTGTGATGAATGATGTGCAGCTATTCACTAACAAATGCCTTTTGACCCAGGAGAGAAGAATAATCTAATATTTTGCCTATAAGTCAATTGTTTGAAAAAAGAGCTCCAAATCTCTGTTAGTGATGCCTACTACTCTTTTTCTATCCATCTGTTGAACTACGAATTGGATTGGAATTGCGTCAAAAGCAAACTGGCATTAACATCAGAGAAAGGACTTAATCTCTGCTCAGTCTGAGGACAAAAGTAGTTCTGATCATTAGAAAAATGGAAAAGGATAAAAAACCCAGCAAAACCATTCTAAATATCAAAAGTTGCATCAAAGTCAAAGGTCTAATAAAGCTCGAATATTGAAAGAGAAGAGTTTCAACAAAGATATGAAGTCATTCTTGGCTTACTCATCCAAATGTATAATTTCATATTTTGTCTTGAAAATCTAAAATTCATAATGCCGCTATTATTCTAATACTGGAAAAGAGTACTAGTGCCTCTAACACTACTTCAGATAAAATTTGAAATCTGAAATTTTAATTTGTATTTAATAAATTTTAATTATGATTAATATTTTATTTCATGTCAATAAATAGTATTTTATGAAAACTGTTACATCAAGTATACCTTTGATATCAGCCCTACAAATAAAAGTCCTACTAAAAAAAGGAAAAAGAGGAAAGAATAAATGCATTTTTCAGCATAAGATTGCATTTATACTCTCTGTATCATGTGTAATACCAGAGCTATGAAGGCAACCTCTTTGAATTATTGCTCTGCCTTCCTGCTCTCAATTTCCTGTGAGAGTAGGTGAAGAAATCAGAATAATGAGTGAATATATATTTATTTATTATCATATTCAAAGACTAGGAAGTCCATGCTGTGAGATATTTATCCACAGAAGAAAATTTAGGAATAACAAAAGTATTACCACATCCTGAAATGCTACTTTTCCTCCTAAAATTCCTGATACCCAAATCCAGGACTTGGACAATGTACCAGCAAAAATAAGAGAGAGTCCATTATTATGGATTCTTGTGAGAAGAGCAGCATTTATGGCTATATCCATCAGCTTAATAAGGAATTCACTGATGACACAGCCCAAGAAAGGAATTGCATCCAATACTTAGTCTATTGCAGTTTGCAAGCCCCACTGCAATAAAACAAAAACCTGATGGAGATTTTAGTACTGTGAATGTGTGCCAGTGCTTTCTACCCTCTGTGCCTCACAAGGAACTGAGCAGCATCTTCTCCAGCTTTTATAAGGATTGATTTTAAAGACTCAGGGAAAAATTTTCAAAAATTAACAACTCTTACTCTTTAAAATGAGCAATTAAAAAAATTTTTTTGAATGTAGAAATTAACACGGAGTATACTAGGAAAAAAAAATAGGACTAGAATTCTATTAAAAAAGAAAACCTACTTACCCCGAAGTTAGTAGCAGCAAAGCGATCTGAAGCAGATACATTAGTTGCTGCTGTTGTATGAGCATAGAAAGCATTTATATTGGCCAACAATGTACTCATAACTGCTGGAACACCAGGACACATGTATTTAGAAGACAGACAGGAAAAGTGCCTGCGATTCAAACAAAGCAACAGTTATTAAAGATGGCAAGGAATCTGCTTCTTCTCCCATTATAATTTCTTTTTAACTCCAGTGACATAACTTTCAAGCTACCTCATGGAAAATTGTGCAGACGCATATGAGGAAATGCAGACGTGTCTGATATAATTTCTGTTTGTTGCACACTGATACTTTCAAACTGGCCACATTATACTCACATTCAATTCTTACTCTGTTAATCCTAAACACAAAAACATGACTTAACTATTTTAATTGCTATTAAGCAAAACATTCATTATATTAAAGAAACCCTAAAAATCAAACTCATCATCATAGAAAGTCCCAGACATCTATAGTGGAAAAAGATTTAACTGTTGCCAACAAAACTGCTCAAACCAGAATTTAAGTGTGGCTTTTATTTTAGCTACATTATTAATGAAAGATGAAGCCATCAAGCAGCTTCTGGGTTCACCTTGATTTGAATTAGGCCATAACTGAAACTGTTCCACTTCGACCCAGGCCAGTAAAATTTAGGTAATCAGTCTTTTAAACCCGAAGCAGCCAAAAGCAGAGGTGCAACGCAGCAGCGCTGTTTACCTGTTTAATGAAACAGGAGGTGCCTGCTGGTAGCATACAAAGAGCTTATAACACAACAAAATGTGAGAGGTACAAATGAATGACCTGATTCATCAGGAGAGTGAAAATCATCATTGTAAACATAAATTCCTGATTTCAAGATTTATAGTTAGGCAGGACTGGGAAGGAGATAAAGGGATAAGGACTGAATGTACACAAGTAGGAAAGAGAATGAGGGGGATTAGGAAAAGACGGTGGGGAAAATAGGTGTACAGTCAAACAGAAGAGGATTCAGAAACTCCAATCAGTCTCTGCATGACTGAAGGTCCTGGTTTGGCCACATGCTCCTCTTAGCTGGAGTCTCTGGCTCCTCTCTCCCGTTCCTCCTCAGGAGCATAAGGCAGAGCAGTCTGCTGGGCCTGAACCACCTGGGCACTAATGCCCTTCCAAGAAAAAAATTAACACAAGGTACAGCTGAACTCTCCTGCTGAGCTTAAGCCAAGTATCCTTAACTGTTGTCACTGCCCAAATTGTCTTTCAAGACATCATTCAAGATTATTTTCCTGTAAGGGCAATCATTGGGTGCTATTATCTGCATTTTAGATAACTGAGAGAAACTGCTCAAAACGACACAGCAAACCAATCACATGGGCCAGGAGTAGACCCCAGCATTCCCATCTATGTGCTCATGGAACAGTGTTACCAGAGCTTTAATTCATTGCCAGTATTTTCAAGAAGTGCTTTTGAATACTGCAATGTGAATTCAACAGAAGAACAACACAGTTCTCTACACCTTAGAAAATCTTTCGTTATATGTCACACCTTTTCTGTCAAGTAGAAGAATAACACTTTCCTTTGTAATAAAATACAATAGTGATGTCAGGTGGTTCTCACCAACAAAGGTAACCTTTAAAGCTAATACAAGTATCTCCTTACCTAAGAATAACTTTGAGAAATATATGTAGGGATGATCAGAACCAGTTTTGAAAAAAATTGACAACAAAATAATTAATACTTTTACTGATTACTTTTAATTTCCAAAAGTCTTCTAGTGGACCTAAAGGTCCTTAGTGCATGAGTAACATCAATCTGGAGATGAAAAGGCACTAATTATCCCACTGGCCTTGGAGTCATACCTGTAACATACACTCTGCTGAGGGAGGAGGCAGGCAAAAGGAGCAGTCAGCAGCAGAGAAATCAGGGAGATTGTCTCAGCTGCCTTCAGGGAACATGACAGACAACAGAAAAATTGTCTGGGTCAACATTTTAAGGTGTCTTCTGCAGGTTCTTCTGACCATTTCACAATGAGCTACCCATGATCTGTACTGAGTTCTTATCTTGAAAACAGACCCAAATTGTACCAATTTTTCACAAGGAAAATTTAAAAGTCTTCGTATAATCTATGCCCTTATTGTATCACTGCACTGTTTCACTTGTAATGTGGTTAGTGAAAATTATGATAAAGCACCTGTGACAGATTTTTGTTTCTCTCCATCATTTAATTAAAATCTCTAATGTTCACAGAACCTATTAAGTACACAATATGGGTCATGATTCTGAGAGTGCTGATAACTCAGGTTATTAGCCACCTGCAAACTACCTGGCTTCCTTCTGCTTGCTAAAATGAGTAAATCAAAGTAAACCCATCCTTGTTTTTGCAGGTCTTTGAAAACAGGAGCCAATAGCATGAGTTATTAACAATTTCAACTGGGCACATGGTGTCACAGCACCCATTGCTGAGTCTCACATGTTTTACAGCAATATTGCACTGCTAAAGCTACAGCAGTGTCTGAAGCCAGCCCTGCTTGCTCCAACTTTCTTACTATGCAACTTCCTGACCAACAGGCAGTGCCTGGGATTCTTCCAATATTTCTGCTAGCATGAATTAGCGAAGAAAGAAGTCTAATTGATGTGCTGTACTCATCAGTAAGCAAATGCTATCAATAAAAAATTAGTTTAATGGGCAATTTGCGTGCTTTTTGCTGTGCTGCCACATTAATTGAAAACTAGCAGGAGAACAAGATGACATAGTTAGTGCCCATTAACCTGCTGGAATGAGAGCTATGTTGCTGATTGAGAATCATTAGGTTCTACCTGTGGTGACTCTTGCCAGTAAGAAGCAAAGATCTTAATAGAGCTTTTATTGCACTTGACTCTATTACACAGTAAATTCAGGTTGCTGATATTATGTGTAATTTCAGGGTCTAGTCAAACACTGTTTCAATACGTGCTTGGATTTTTACGTCCTAAAGAGAAATCAATTATGTTGAAAGATGAATGAGAGGAAAAAAGTTACTTTTTCTTGATGGCAGAGTGGTGGCTTAATATATACAGGTAAATAAAGTTCCAGTAAGATTCCTTCTAGATGTTGAATTTACAGCATAAATTGCCATCAGTCACCACAGTCATCAAAATAAAGGCCAGCTGGATCATTGTGCTGTTTTTCTACTTTTTCATCCTGTTTTCTGTGATACCTATTTTCTTCCCTATCGTCTCACACATCTATGCTCATACTTCTGGGAGTTACACATACCATTCGTGTGGCTAACAGTGTCTATCTGGCTGCTATCCATCACAAAAAAAAATAAAAAATTCTTATCTGAACCATCTAAGAACCATGTAAGAATGGCTGTAATTGTCTTGCTTTTCCTAATACAGACTCCATGAGGAGTGGAAGAATAAAACTAATCATAAGGAAGAAGAGGGGATTGTGTAACCTATACAGTCAAGACTTCAAAGAGCTGCAATTACTGCAACAGAAGCAGTCTTTTTGTTGTATTTTGGTTTGGGTTGATAGTTGTTTTTCTGTTCACGTGAATTCCACATCTGGAAACTTAAAGCAGATTTCCTTGCTCGGGAACCGTGCAGTTGTAATCTGTATCTTGAGAGTAAGACACCCCTTCTAAGTCAGCATCTTTAGGGAAAAAGTGTCTACATTTATCTCACGAAAACTTGGATGCTTCTATCTCCAGCAAGAGGTGCAATCACACCTGAATCCATTCTCTTTCAAGGTTTAGTGAGAAAGGTCTCACTGGGGACCATGAGCAGAGCAGACAGGTAAGACCTGTGTGGTATCTTCTGGGCTCATACCACATTCCAGTGTGAGGATACTCACTGTATTTAGAAAATCAAGACTATATTTTTGAAATATTATTTATGTGCTCTAAAGGAACAGATATAGGTAAATATTTAGAGCCAGAAAGAAATCTTCAGGGTTTATTAAGGGGATCATGCATGACAAAGCCACCATCATGAACCAGAAATGACAGACAAGTGAGATTGTTTATTGCTGTAGTGGAACAGGATGCCAAATAGTTTTAGATAGGAGTACTTTAGGGAACGTAATCAGGTTTATGTTGTGTAGAAATGCAGAAAGGCATATGTTCCTACTCCAACACATGCCATCTATCCATACTTAAAAGGGTCAAGACTGACTATCACTAACTGGCACTGAAACTTTATATAATAGCTAACCTTAAAACAAGTATGAACACTAAAAATTACATTCAGGCAAAACGAGCACCTCATTAGCAGAATCCTGAAACTCACACAGCCTGATGAAGTGCAGCTGCTCTCTGGGGTCTGGATCATGGGATATTAAAGCATAGTCAGTTTTGCATTTACAAACACAAACATTTTAATTTGCAATGTTATCATGAGACATGCAGTAGAAGTAGTCTGCAACTAGATTCTCAAGCAAAAATTGCTTACACAATATTCCTCTGGGCAAAGTGATTACATTCAAATTCTCTCTGTTGTACAGTAGAAAATTGCTTTTGTTTCAGTATGAGAGCTTTGTTACCAAATGCAATCTGATAATTCTATTTCCCAAATCAAGAAACTGTATATTTTCTTCCAGCCACTAAAATTGTTCCAGAAGAAAAAGGTAATCTCATAAAAAGAAATAAAACCAAAAGATAATAGTCCAAAAGAAAAGTCCTCATGACAAATAGACTTAGTGTCTTCACTACTCTTCTCCCCAAAGTCTGAATGCTCTGGGACACGTCTGTAGATGAATCAGCAAAACAATGGACACGAATTATATTCTTCTCCAAGTATTACTTGAGATAACATTCATCACTGATTTTATTGCTAACTTGAACAGGCGGGGCCTTCCCCTCAAACAGGCAGTGCTCATTATTGACATGCAACATTTTAAAATATAAAAGGCTGTGGGTATGGGGACAATGAAACCTTAGCTTTTATTTCTTGTGACTACCAATATTGAATTCACTTTCTTATTACATCTGCCTTCAGGTACCTGGTTTGCAGTCATCAATATCAAGGAAATTTAGGGAAAAAGGTATAGAAGAAAGCAAGAACAAAAAGAGGACAAGGCAAAATAGGTCATTTAACTTAAAATGGCTTGGCCAGAATTTTTGAGTAAGGACTCCTGAAAAATGTGTTGGAGTACTTGCCCAGCTCCATGTTACTTCCTTTTCGTGAATATCTGTACATTATGTTATTTAGTGAGACAAAAAAAAAGCATCTTCTTTATATAAAAATATAGCCTATAAATTTCTGCCAGATTTAAGTAAAAATATTTTACATACTCACCTCAATTATATTGCTATTTTTGCAATGCTGACTTTGGCAACATTTGAATTTCTAAAACCAGTTTCAAACTTTTTCTGGAAAATTTTGCGGTACTTGAATACATCAAGAGATGAAGAAAAACAAACTTCAAAATAATTTTACAGTTAAGGTTGTCTGTCAAAATTAAAGCCATGTTTTATTTGGGCTATAGTTAAGAGAAACCTAATGTTAAATCAGCCCTTTACTTCCTGTTCAAATTGTTAATAGCAGCCCTCCTTTGGCATTAACAGCTCTTAAGAATTCATTTCTGGTCAAACTCTGAATTCATTTTGATACACACACCATGAACAACTCTATCACTAACGTTTTGGTAAATATGCCACAACATTTTAAATCAACTTATAAAACTACAATACCAGGGTAAGTTAATAAATGACATAACTTAATCACACAAGGCTAAAGAGAAAATAAACACGAAAACACAAATACTCCTGAAAGTCAACACATGAATTCTTCCACATGTAGTTTAGGTATACAACAGAGGAACTCTCAAGTTTCATTAATTATTCTGTGCAATGCTGTGTAAATTCCTTGAAGGAAGGTCATTAAAAATGTGTATACTACAAAATACATCCTCTACCCTTCTCTTAGATGAACAATACAATAGTTCACAGACAGCTATATAAAGTGAAAGACAAGCTCATTGCAATAGCAGGTGGTGTCATTATATCCTGCAATAAAAACAAAACTTCACATTTTTATGTACCTTCATACTTATAAGACTTTTCTTTTTAGGAGGTAAAGAGATGCAAAAAAATGAGAGACGTTCTGATTCAAAATTCCATAATATCAGGTTTCTATAAGATAAGAAGTATGTATTTTTTTATTTAGATGACTCATTTGGAGTCCCCTGCTTTTCTAAAGCTCCAGCAGAATATAGTCCTTTTCACCAGAAAACTTTTTGCTGGATAAATTGAGAATACATGATAGATCTCTCATGTCTCCAGGCCTCTGAGCTATATGGTGCTGTGTCCTAAGGTGTTCAGACAGCTACTTCAGATTGGAGAGTACAGTAATACATCTCAATACTGTTAAAAATTATTTCCACAAATTATTTACATATTCTATAGAACCTCACTACAGCCATCGCTGTTGTTCCATAATTTCTGTAGCCCAGGAAAAGAGTACAGAGCTTGTGAAACCCTTGTGTTCTACCATCCCAGTCACATCTGGAACACTGGAAATCTTTCTGAAACTTGCTACATATCAGTATCATAAGGATTAAGGAATGCATTAGCAGTAATACCAGTAACAGCTTATAAAATGCTTATATCTTAATTCCACTGCAGTGGAGAAGCACTTCAATTAGAATCAGATGGACAAAAATGATGACAACAATTTAAAGTCAGGAATGGAAGAGAAATGGCGAATGAAATCATGAAGGCTTGAAATTCATTACTTCCCTCAAACCCATGGTTGACAGCAAGGCAGAAAGCCAGCCCTGATAATACTTACGTCATAGCTTGATAAATATATTCAATTCCATAGCGCATTGCAAATTCATCCACAATTTCTTGTGCAGCATCATCAAAGTACACCTTCCAGGCCTCATCGCCTTTCACTTCGGGGATCTTAACCACACCATTAGATTTAACTTCCGTCAGGTAATGGAAGAGATTCTAAAGGGAAGAAATGTTTCAAATAGGGAATCTTGGCCTTTAAATAGCATTCTGAAAATATATCCTACATATAGTCATCAATATATTAACTGTTAGTCCGTTTTTTAATCGTTTATTTTTCTGAAGACTGGCTCAAACTAGTCAGCAGACTTGTGCTTCAGCACGTTGTATCTCCTGGATATAAAGTCCTGTCAGTTGACTGGCACAGAAAGACTGCAACATGAAATAGTGCAGAGACTTCCCTTTTATATGCCCTTGTTAATGAATGAAATCGTGATGTTGTAATACTTATTACAGAGTGTTTCAATTTTAATTGGATCTGTGACCAATAAATTTCAAATTCATTATTTAAGTCCTTATGTTCCAGGGAGCTAACAGAAATACTGCAGGTGCCTCTCAAGTTGTGCAAGGTGTGCAATAAAGTTTAGGTTTAGTGACCTTGGGAGCAAAGCTAGGATTTGACATTCATGGCATAGAATGCTTCTCAGATTGCCTAGCTCCCTATGTATCCACAAGCTGAACAGCAGATTTTATTTCCTATTTTCAGTGATTGAATAAAACCCCAAAACTTTGAAATACTTGGTTTTACTGCCTCTGGGATTATCTTAAAGCATTTGAAAGTTGTCATTTACTTCATAGGTCCAACATTCACAATTTCAGGGCAAAATCTATCAGGACAAATGCCCTAAATATCCAGTTTTACAAATAGTGAACAATGGGATTTTGTGGCTGCATTCTAGTGGTGAACTTTCAGCCTTATATTAGCTATCAGCTTTCAAAAGCTACTTGTATTTTCAGAGTAGAATTTCTACATGGACCGCTATTTGAAGGAAGAGTAACCAATTACAAAAATCTCACAGAAGACACACTGATTTATCAGTGATTTTTTTTTTCAGTGTTGACAAAAGCAAACTACATGAAAGGAAAATTAAATTTTATGTTGTCTGTGCTTCTCCTTTTTCTCACTCTCCAAAATATGAATTACTGTACAAGAAAACAAATCCTTTACAGTATATTTCTGTAACAAATAGAAATGTTTGTATATTCCTGATGTCAGCAATCATTTAAGGAGCATCAAAGTGCTAAATCAAAATACAGTACAGGGAGAGTTTATCTGGCTCAACCTCTTTTTCTAACACCCCCTGACAGGAATGATCTGTTGGTCGGCCTTTGCCTCTGAACCTGGTATTTCATCAGCAATACAAAACGGGAAATGTAAAATAAACTTGCCCTGAAGTACAGCAGCAGTTATTTGTTTCAGTGTTCTGTAGGCTTTTTTCCTTACCCGTGCAACAGCTGAATGGTAGTTTCTATCTGGTATACTGTAACTTCTCCAACATACCTCATGCAGACAGGTGTACTGCACATGATAGGGAGCAACCTTCTCCTCTCCTTCAATTTCAACATTGATTTTCAGTCTAATGGCACCAGAGACAGCCGATTTATCCGTTCGCTTTTCTGAAGAGTGCAAAAATAACACATTAGTAACTACCAAGAACACATGTATGTCATATGGAAAGCTTTCATAAATCATTCTAGTTTAATGTTTTTAAAGCCAGGGAGTCCTGCTGTTGAAAACAAGAATGTTTTTGTACCTCACACGTGATTCAGGCCACGAAACAGCATATCTAACTATGAAGTAAAGAATCTTTCTTATTTCATCTCCCATATTCAAACAAGGCTGCACAGCAATTTATTTACTACTTTCCCCTTTTCAATTGAAATAACTTCAATTTTCTACCTGATATCTGTACTAATTATTATTATTTTCCTTTAGTTATGAAGACTTTAGCAACAACCTGGACTACTCTGAGTGTGATGGGCTGATTCTGGTAGGTGCCCACCCAAGGTGCTCTATCACCTGCCTTCCTCTGTTGGACAGGCAATAGAAAATCTAATGAAAGACTCATGGGTCGAGAGAAGGACAGTGGAGACACCACTCATCAGCTACTTCCATGACCAAAACCAAACTCAATTTGGAGGAACATTAATTTCTTACCAGTGAAATCAGAGTAGGATAATGAAAAGTAAACCCAAACCTTAAAACACACATTCTCCTCACCCCTTCCTTCTTCACAGGTTTACTTCTCTCCTGATTTTCACTACCTCTTCCCTGCCAGTGGCACAGGGGGACGAGGATTGGGGGTTGTATCTTTCATTTTCAAATCAACCTGTAATGCTTAGCATTTTAAAAGTCATATACTGGTACCAAAGCTAAATATTTTGAAGTCAAAAAGTTAAATAGAGTAAGATTCTACTTAAATTTGCTTTAAAAACTCAGTAAGAATCATACCTAAATTATACCATACATCCATTTCTCCACTCAGTGTTCGTACTTCAATGATTGTTTGCCCAAGGAAATCATCTGATTCCTTTTTGAAATGCTGTTTTACTCTAGATTTGATATCATCATCTTCATCCCACACTCTCACTTTTATTCTGTCTGTAGAGTTATGACATTCACTGGAAAAACAAAAATAAAACACAAAATGTGAGTGATATATAAACTATATTACTCTGCACTGCTGTCTAATTCATTGAACTCAATTTCCACACACTTGCATCAAATGTCAAAGCACAAACAACCTGCAACATCCAGAGGAATAAAAGGCCATCCCAGATTGCCAGGGAGAAAACTACAATTACTTTATATATGAGAAATACTATATATAGAGAGAGAATAACTTGATTGAATTATATAGAGAGATTGTATTTAGGAATGCCAATAATTGCTCATTAAAATTGTTAATTTAAAACGCATACTTCTTGATGCTATTATTTAACAAATATCTTAGGAAAGATACAGTTAGGTCAGGTTTATTTGTTTAGGAATGCTATGTAGTACATACAGTAAACTACCAAAGTAGTAGACTGGAATAATACAAAAAGCAAGAAAAAAATTAAAGAATATTTCCAGTGTGCATCAGGAAGCTTTTGTTAAAAACCAAGAAGTATGCACAAACACCCCAGCAAGACAAGAAAGGCCATCAGAAAAACCTAGGAAATTAAGTAGTTGCTTTTTTAAAAAGATACACTAATGCTTTTCAAGACCTCCTTTCCCTGGTAAGGAGAAAGAGCAGGGACCATGCCATGCTCTAAAAAACTTCTTGCAAATTTAAGTGGCTTACAAACCCCTCCTGGGTTGAGTGGATTTGAGAAACTGCTGGATGTATGAGGGAATGAGGTGGCTTCACTTGCAATCTGCACAGTACACAGTGGATAAAAATTTTTTACTCCCAGCTGCATCCTGCATGTATTTGCACAGAAATGGAAAAGAAACTCTATTAGTGCTTATTCCTGTAAGGCACAATGAGGACTGTTTACTGTTCATCAGTGATGGGTTCTGGTGACTTGGTTGGAATATCCCAACGCTGACCACAGAGGTTTGTGTTGGTGAAAAGCTTTCTGCTGACGTTTGACTAGTACAGAGCTGGCATCAGTTAAATCCATGCCATACTCGTGCATCCATACTAAGTATGTTTTTTAATATCCATTCACTAATGCTACAGAAATGTTTTATATATTACATATATTTATCTTTAAATATGGCTTTAAAGCGCAGCAGCAAATTTTCATCTTCGGCAGGGCCTTAGTTTGACACTTGATTAAGAGTTTTTACTTGAATTGTGTTCCAAGCACTATCACTGCTCAGTGATCTGTCTCTGTTTCCAGTGTTAAAACAGTAATATTCCAACTTATCTTCCCACCAGCAGCCCTCAGGGGTATCCTAAGAATTAATTAGTGGTGGTAATGGGCTTTGGAAGTATAAAGTGCTGTAAATGGTATTATTACTGTCAAGGCCAATCAGACACTAAAAATGGCATGCACAGCTTTTACTCTGCCACACTGTGACATCATTCAGTATCACAGCAATCCCTGTGTCTGTCTGTATCCCAGATTTTAACCTTGCAGATAATTCTGGTAATTAAAATGCACATTGTTCTGTGATTAGCAAAACTAATAAAGTGCAGTTTCCTTTTGTCTTATGACTGGCTTCCCTGACACCCAACAAACCACAATCACCTACTGAATCTTCTCCCATAGTTGGGGTTTTCATAAATTACCACTTCATGTGAACTCCTGGTGTCTGTTATGGGGTGAGCTCATACTGAGGACATTGTTAGGATCTTATCTCTCTCTGACCACATATTTTCATAGAACACGACAGACATACCATTAGGCAATCTGAAATTTCTCTGACTGATCACAAAATTCAAAGCTATTGGCAAGAACATATAAAATATAGGAAGATACAGATGGATCAAATAAACATTGCTGCCTTAAGGAACTAGGCTAAATGCAGAAACCATTTAATTTTTCTGAAATGTAGCTCTGAGTTACTGCTTAACATCGCTGGAGTCCTGAATTGCATTTAGCTGCACCCAACAGAAATAGTTGACAGGGGATTTCTATAGTGACATAGGGAGATCACTTCCTGGTGAGGTATTTATGTGACCCTCATCACCATACCTGTGCTTTTAATAGAAATCCTATCCCTGCTTTAACTCTCTGGCAGATGCTGCATATAAAAAGTCATTGTGTACTTCAGCACAAACACCATATTTTTATTCTCCTGAGACAACACAAATTTCCCTCTGATATACACTTAGCTGATTAAGAACTATTTATTCATATGGTCAGGATGACTGTATTATTCCCTGATATCCTCAGTTTTCTTCAAAATCCTTTTCTCCTTTAACCTTAGGTTAGTGAAACCTGGCACAGCCAATGTGTTAACTCACGTTCATTTTTGTGTTGAAACTTTAGCACAGAGTCAGCTCTTCTGTGTTTGTAATGTTCCTGTGCAAGACCACAAAAATAGCATGGATTTGTGTTTCAAAAACTGAAGAGTAGATGTACAACTATTTCTCCTGGCCTGCCCTATGGCAGTGTGGCTGCAGGGAGATTCACTGGTGAAGTTACAGAGCTGTCTCTGGATGATTTACCTACCCACCCAGACTCACAGGAAGAGCCCTATGTAATGCCACGCACCTTCTGCTTTACTCACTGGTTACAGCTGTGCAGAAGCTCTGGGTGGAATTCCTGCTTCTGTTTACTCCAGGAAAATCAGCCCAGGGAATTAAAGGCTAGACAACATATGCTATTTTCAGTGTTCCTCTTCTAGACACTCTGCTTTATATGCTCAGTGAAAGCATCCACGGGAAGATGAGAAATGAATTGTTCTCTAGCACACAGAGAATGAAAGTACTGATGCTTCCAAAAACTAGAAGAGTTGCAGTATATTCACAGATGCAAGACAGAAGAGACAGTTTTAATAATTTACCAACAATCTGGTGACACTACATTACTTCTGCATTTCCAGAATGCCACACAGACGTGAAATAATCCTCACAGAACTCCAGCTTATTCTAATGGCTAGAGTAATAAAATTGTAATAATAAAGTATCTTTACAATAGTATCCCAAAGTAAATTTAACATTAGATGCACTGGCATGACCTGATTGTACATCTCCTCTAAGAGATCTGCACCCAGTGTTAGAATGACAACTAAGTGATACTGTGCTACCTTCAGTAAGTTCAAGAAGCCATTTATTGCTATTATTATCCTCATGTTTATTAATGTTGCCATTACTGCAAACCAGAGGCAGATGCATACCATTGCTATGAGAAGTCTGTCCACTTTGTTCTCAGGTGTTCAGACATAGTTCCATGGTCCCTCAGGAAATCTCTTCCCAAACTTCATTAGCCCCACGGTTGGCAAACTTTTTCTGAAGTGTGATTTAAACCTCTCTAAATGGAATTTGTGGCTATTACTTCTTGTTCTACTGTAACAGTAAGCATGGAAAATAGATTATTCCTTTCCTCTTTGCAGGAGAAAGGATGTGTTTAAAGACATCCTTACCTCCACTACTCGTCTCTTCTCTAGTCTGGACAGTCCCAATTCTTTAGCAGTGTTGTCACGGGCCATGCTTTCTGATAAAGTAGAATGAGACTAATTATGCTTTTTCTTGCATTATTTTACTCTGTCATAATAAAAAGAGAGTTGTATAAAATTAACCTGGATTGACAGCAGTTAGAAAAAAAGACTCAGACCATGCATGCTGTACTGTGAAACTGAAAAACATTATCACTGAACAAACAATTTATCATTGGAATTGTTTCTTAGAGGTGTTCTGCTCTCTTGATTTGGGCTGAGGCTGTGAGGTACATTTTAATTAGCAGAATGTCTCAGAAACTTGGCTGATTATTGAAGAATTTTTAGAATAGACGAATCTAGTAAACTAATGTGTAGGTTTTATTACTCAATTGGTTTTATATAATATAATTCTCTTGCTTATGAGGCAATCCTTGAGCTATTTCAACAATTCTGGCAAAACTGTGTTTAGATATCACTGGAAACTGGAGCACCATTTAAGCAGTTAACCAATCATATTATCTTCAGGTACAATGAAGACCATATTTTTTACAAGTCAGTTCAGCTAGTCAAGAATGTATAAAATAACAGTACAAAGGGACTTTGGTGAAGTCCTCTTGGCCACTGATAGTAAATATTGCTTTAAATGAATCCACTAATCATTTATTTCATAATAAATAATGTGCAAGTGCTACACTTTAAAGTAATTCTAAGGAAAGAACATCCACAGCCGGATGACTGAAATCAGTTTGAGCAAATGTTTTCATGCACTGAAGGCAGCAATATATATCCAGTGAAAGTATTCATTTGAGCCCTTATGTTGTCTTAGTGACAGCCAAAATAGGAAGAATAAATAATGCAAAATAACCATCCAGTTATCTAAAAGACTTCTGTATTATACAATTGTATCTGAGGTTTTCATGAATGGTCAGAGGAAATGTGGTACCTGCAGGGTCAGCAGGGCAATTAGGAGATGTGTGCTTGCCTAGGCAACACTGTCAGAAAAAACAGATTTCTATATTTCAGTAATCAGCTGTTGAAAATAGACTTTTATTATAGTGTATCAATCAAAAGGTTTCTAGAAAGCTGAAAACTATACAGCCAAAAGACATCTTTCTGTAACTAGGAAATTGAAAATGCAGTCCCTTTTCCTGTATCAGATGCCACACTCAACCCAAAAGAGGTGACAGCTGCAGGACTCTTCCTTTGCTCTGGCACTGAAAAAACTCGCCTATAACTGATGTTTTATTGAAAAAAAAACCCCAAAGCTTCTCTGTTATCTCATTTCTAATAATGCCAGGAGAAAGGATCAAAGCCCTTAGCACCTACATTAAATTCATTAAATGAACATCTGCTGGCCTATTTACTTCTTTACCTCGTGCACCAAAAAGCTCTATTTCAGTTATGGTTTATGAGGTCCCCCTGTTACAATCTATGCCAGTATCCCATGGACACTTAGCAGAGGGTCAGACTGTATTTTGTTAGGAACATTCCCTCACTGTTACCACAATCATATCTGATTTACTTGTGGTTCTCAGAACTAGAGCACTGCCCTCACTCCATTTGCTATGACAGAGCAAATGCACAGTGGGCAGCCAAGGTTTTTTCCAAGTCCTTGTTTTGAAACAGATGGGAAGATTTAAATGCATGTTTTGGTATAATAAGTAAGTATAAGACTGTAAGATTTTTGAGACATCTTATTTCTGCATTTCATCATTTAAAAGTTATAAGGATGATTAACATTAGATTTTAAACACGAATATCAAATATCACTAATACAGCCTAATGTAAATATTTCCTGATTCAATTAAATAGTTACGTTGATTTACTTTAATCTTCTAGTTAAACATTTATAGTTTATTTAACACAATTTAGAAATTCTCATATACTTTCAGTTGAAATCCAAAGCATTAAATAAGTCAGGGAGATTATTTTCAAAAGCACAAGTGTTATAAAAATGTTGGAAAACGTATTCAGTTCAAAGCAGTTACTCAGGAGGTTCATGCTATAGTAAGGTTTGGGGGAGGGAGGTGTAAATGTTATTGCTCGGGCAGCAGATGATAGTAATACTTAGTGCTGGAAGAAAAAAATATTAAATATTTTCAAGTTTTCACTGATTTTATTGTAGCCCTGCTCACACCGTCAAGAAAATACATTCAAAACTTCCTACCAAATTTGCTGAATTGCTCATCCCATTTTTGACATTATGCAACTCCTACAATTAAATGCAAGAAGGTAATTAATCTCCTACTTTTAGTCACTCAAAGTCATTTAGGGAGGTGTGACACTTCAACTGTTGCCAGAGTAACACAATTAACTCAAGAAGAAAACACTTTCTGTATAGAGGATGCTTGTAAAAAGTTTCTAGGTGTCTGTTTTCTCTGAATTAACTATTAATTTCTAATACAAGTGTCTGAAACGGTGAAAGGAATGGGCATACATATTTTAATACAGCTGGATTCCCTAGTATCCTTTTCCAGACAAACAGAAGCAGCATCTTGGACCAAAACTCTTTCAAACCCACTACTGAAACAACAACCTCCTCCTCAATAAGGCAGCAGATTTTGGTCAAAAACCAGGGAAGGGCTAGATAATAAGAAGGTAACCTCTCATTTTATGACATTGCAGCTTCTCAAAGAAAACAGGGCTCTATTTCAAATGCCTGAACCCTCACAGAAATTGTTTCCACAGTTTATGTAGATAGGAATAATGACAACTTATGCCCTCTTTGTAAGAGGAAAGGAATATGAGAATAAACTAAACAATGCCATCATACCATACTCTCCACATCAGACTTTCAGACAGTACTCAGTCTTCTGAAAGTGTTACCAAACACATCAACCCAGAGCCTGGAGCACACCAGGTGCTACCAAATTCCCCAGTTACGCCTCAGAGAATCACAGTGTCAAATACAAACAGATTCACCTTGCATGGCCAGAATCTGGCACACAGGAAGGCACTTCTAATGACAATACTTGGTATGTAAGGTTGAAGGATGAAAACTGTCACTTAAGTTCCTTTAAAGATTAGAATAATTAGACACCACCAACAGATCCCCAAAAAGACTTAATTATAAGCTGCATGATCGTTATAAGATAAAGCCAGAATAAACTTCAATGCTCTCTCCATTCAGAACTTGCTAATTTCATAATGCTATGAATATGCATAGTACAGACAAAACATATTTTAAAATTAAGCCAATATTTCACTTGGTAGAGTTATATTACCTAAATGTAGATTAGAAAAAGCAATATCAACAGCATTTTCTATACTTACAAATAGAATTTTTCATCCCATACTGGATTCAAGTTTCCAAAAATAGTTTTTGTTCTTCGCTTGTTTTTGCCAACTTGCACAGTAACATATGGGTCACTTGAGCCAGTTTTGTCCTTAGCCTGTAGGCCCTGAGCACAAAGAACTGCCACAAAAAGAGAGAAATGTGCTTTAGCCCTCATAGCCTTTATTGCCAAGAAGGAAATGAGAATGACAACAGCAGCAGGAAACAAAGCCCTCAAAGTGAGGGCTCCTGAAGGAGAGGTTTTTGGATTATTTTCCCAGTGTCTAACTCTGGAGACTGACAAGGTTTGTCTAACTACCCTTCTGGACTGTATCAGATTTTAAAATATAGTTTAACAGAGTAATAAATATAAAGATTGACTACTGAGCACCAAAAAAATACTTTTCATACATAATTCAAATACTTTTCTTTAACTTTGGTTTAATCAGAATGGCAAGGAATATAATGCTGTGTCACTTGTCTTGAGCCTGATAGTTCCCTGCCCCCCAGTAAATAAATAAAAGTTTCCATAATTTCTCCAAAGACCCAAACTAACGTTTCCAAAGTAAAACCTTCAGTAATATAAAAACCATGACCTGTGGATTATGGAACTAAACATGAAGGGGCACGGCTATCACTAGTCATTTGTTCTCCTAAGCGATGAACTATTAGAATACTTTCTATGCTATCACAGGGAGGGTGGTGACAGTTCAGACCAATTATAACCAACTGTTTATGGATTTGCTCTCCTTTCTGACAGTTAATGTGGGTGTATAGTTAATGGATATGAATTTAGTGGCAAATATAAATACATACAATTTGATTTTCCATCATAGTTTACAAAAGTGGAAATCTCAGGAGAAAGCAGAACTGTCAAAGAGCAGCCTGCCAAAGCCAGAGAGCTGCAACTAGAACGTTTGCTCTGGCTCTTACCAAACAGCAGCACTTGGCTTTGTTATTTTGCACATATTATTTAAATAATCTCAGTGGTAACATTTAGTTAAAATTCTCTAACGTCAATCATTTTGGATAATGAAGCTCCCTTGGCGTGCTCAGAAAAATGATTACCTAAAAATGGCACCTTGCTCAGCAGATCAGCTCTTGGTGTGGGTTCAGTCATATGTGCTGACTTCAGTGAAAGAAGTAAAATTCTGCTATTCTTTGACACATCCAATTTCTGAAAACACTCTTAGGAATGAAATAACATATTTTGTCTTCCCCATTCACTCTGAATCCACAGGGAAACTTTTAGAAGGCAAGGAAGTATCCCCCTCGTATTTGTGCAGTGTAATTAGGGGACAGGCTAGAAAGTCTTCAATTATTAAATTGTATGTATTACACTGGCCTGCACACAAGGCAGCCTTCAGTATCCCTTAGAGGTAGAACTAAAAGTAAACATATGAATTAAATATTTCCCTAGTGCTTGGTGACAGTCCCAAAATTCCACAATTATTCTTCTGAGTTTCATGCACCACGCCTCAACCTTCAGAATAGCCTCCATTTATGCTGAGGTTGTAACTCAAAAACTGAAATGTCAAAGTCAGACGATGTGGAAATCTCATGAGCAACCAGGTTAATGCAATTGGAAGCACTCTGGAACATGATTGGAGTGAGCAGAATTATGCAACATCAGCACCACTAAAATGGGACACACCCTTACTCAAGCAACGTGAATGGATAATAAGCTTCAAACCAATGAGATCTGGAATTCCAAGCTCAAGTGTTTTTGTAGTCACTCAAACCCTATTTTTGGTGAAGTTTAACTCCTGTAGTTGGTGGCAAAAAGCTCATCATTAGCACAGGAGATATTGGTAGGAGGTAGAGGAGATAGATTATTTTTACTTGTCTTCCGTCCTAGAATATAGGAAGAATATAAAGTGGTTTTGGCAACTTAAAACTCAACTCTTGCAGGTGGCATCCCATAAATTCAACTCCTTGTAGATACACCAAGTATTCAACTGAAATCACAGTCCAGCTCTACTTATAAAAAAATCTTGTTCCTGAACCAGGGGAATAGGAAAGAAAGAGCTCTTAGAACAAAAGAAAATTACCTGTGATAGTTATTTTTGCTGACCATTTGGAAGTTCCATCCAAAACATTTTGTTTTGCTGCTTTGGTATATTGTACAAAATCTTCTTTAGAAATATTAAACATTTCCTGGATCACTTCAAACACCTCTGGTCTATTTTTCTCTCTAATCTTCATTCTTTCCTTCATAGCACTAATAATATTCTGTGTTTTGTCTTCTGCACCATGTTTGGAACTTTTCTCAGCTGCCCCTGAAACGAGAGAAAAGGTCACCATTGTTACTGAAAATTAACTTTGCTCTTTTTCCTCTCTCTGGTCTCCAGTCAACTCTTGGTACAGCAGGACTTCAAGGAGATCTTTGTTTCACCTGAATAATACCTCATATATTTCTTTGTGGTATCTAAAATTATCAGTTGATTTAGTTTAACATGAGGGGTTAATATTCAGCTTCCATCAGTGTTATGTGTTATACCCAAAAATATTTATTAAATCAATACTATTCAGTACCAATCAGTACTGTGAAAACATAACATATGAACCGGGCAGTAAGGCACAAATTTGTGATCTCAAAACTCAATCATTGGACACCACACCAGTGCTTGGGTGGTATTAAACTTACTGATTTTTGGAAAAGACAGACCACCAAAGAAAATAATATATCACAGGTATGGAACAGAGAGGTTCCTCTCTCCAGTAAAATGGTCATTACTGATAATTTCAGTGAGTATATGAGGATGGTAGAAGAGATCAAGGGGTATTACCTATGTGAGAGTATTTCCAGACTGTGTTAGCCTGTGGTGGCGTGTCAGGCAGAAAACACTCAGGTAATTTTTTTGGGACACCAAAACCACTACAACATTTATTNAAAAAAAAAAAAAATAGAGTTTAAGGAGACCAAGCTGTTGCAGTTTTTATTCACAGTTCTTTTCAGAAGTGCTCTGGAGAGATTTCTCTCTCTAACAATTGTAACTGATCTCAAAGGCCCTTTAAAAAAAAAGTGAAGTTCACCTTATAAAATGTCCTTTCATCTGTCAGAGGAAAAGGTTTCTGATCAATGTCTCTACAATATACTTGTGAAAAAACCCCAAACATCAATCTTGCAGTTGGGTGTGAGAAAAGAAACATCAGACTTGTATGACCAGAGTGGTATTACAAATGTAGGAAGCAAAAATTTAAATTTCTGCAGTGCAAAACAGGTTATTTCAACTCTTGATGAGATTAACATATAAAGCATACGTTAAAATCCTAAAGAATTTATAATCAGCGACACACTGCCACTTGCTATACGGATTGCTGAATTTTGGTTCATATTGTTAAACACTGCTCAAAGGCTTGTGGCACTGAATGTCAGAATCACTGTTATCATTAGCAGCAGGAAGTACTTCACTCTTCCAAAAAGTCATGAAAACATCATCCAACTAGCCACCCTCAAATCCTGGGAGGATTAAAGTTAATATTTCTCCCTTTAAAGGAATAGTAAAATTAAAACAAAATGATGTTGAATAATTCGCTCTGCAATTATAAATCAGATATTTCAACACTAAAGAAGTGCAGAGTTCCTTCTTTACAAAACCATCAAATACCAATATGTTCTTTTGAAGGAGTTTTTGTTGAGGCTTGCAATGGCTAAAGAAGAAATTATCAACTCTATAGAGCTGGAAAGGGTCATCTTTCAGCATAAGATTTCAGTGAAGCCTTACAAATCAAATATACCACGCTTTGTTTTCTACAGTTTTCCATGTGTCTGAGGGTTTCTTAGCACACTGGAGAGCAACTGATGTCTACATACAGAGAGATGTAAAGTGGGAAGGCAGGATGTTATAAGATTGGAAAAGTGAGGGTTGAAAACCAGATATCAGTGATCCCAGACTGCCAAAAGGCTGAATTATATGGCTTCTTCAAGGTGTTCTCCGTGGCTACTAAACCTTGAGAAATCTTGAAAATCTCTCGGTCAGAGTACCCAACCTTCTTGAATGTTGAAGACCAAAATTCTAGTGATTAAAGATTTTCCAGACTAAAAAATTAGGAATAAGTAGAAATAGAATTATGTGCTACCACGAAAAAAAAATACCAGCTAAAAAATTCTCCAGGGATTTTATTACAAAAGAGATGATTGCTGAGCTGCCTGGAAAGCACGACAGGTCATTCTTAGAAGATGCAGGGGGTAACTTTTTTTCATTTTCTCTTATTTTCTGCTGTTCCTTAAAAGGTAGAAATGCAACATCATAACTGAATGATAAACCATGGGCACAATCTGGATGGCAATAACATATTCCTGTTAGAAACCTTGCTGATTTTTGATACAGCACAGATAAAACTGAAATATGTGTCAAAATACAACCTCCTTTAAGTAAATATCTTTCTCTTTATACTCATTTATTGCAACTAGTTTTACATCCCCTATTGCTGACAACCTCTACTGCTGTCTATCAACAACTCTTTTCATGCAGTATTGATCAAACTAATTAAGACAATAGCATAACTTACAATGCACAGGAAGTTAACAAGCTCCTTTTGCCCTAGGGACTGATACAAACTCGACATGATTGAAATCAATTTTAATTTAATATTGCACCTAGTACTAGAAAGGGATATCTTATTGAAGAAGAGAGATTTAATGAAAGTGTTACTATTTTTTTTCTAAATCTAATTTAGAACAAGTTTATATATTGACCCTAAAGATCTTGAGATGTGAATTCATTTCTACGGTCTACATTAGCAATCATTATATATTAAAAAAAAATAAACCACAGAAGTTTGGAGGCCAATACATCCCAGTGATTATGAGATGGGGAAAAGGATGACTGTGATAAAAATAACTACATTTCACTTTATGACACTGTTAGTGTCTTCAGCTTTCTCAGAAATAGAGATTCAACCAGTTGGTCAATTCATTTTTTCAATGGAAAACAACGTGAATCTCATTTTCAAAGTAGTGTACTATGAACACTGAACAATTAACCTGTTGCAAAAATTATGACAGGATGCTCAGAAACATTTGCATGCTAGTGAGACAAGTGGGATCCCTTAGGCATATTAAATATTTTATCTGCAATTTGCCTTCCAGAGGTTTTGCTCTTTCAAGACTCAGTTGTTCAATGTTTTCAAACTGTTCATACCACAGATGACTGCCAATCCTGTTTATTTTTTGCATGTTCTCAGACTAATCATTCACATATATCTGTAAACATTCATCAAGGACATCGTGGTGCTCTGAACCATTTCTTATGGGGTTTTTTATGGGCCAGGAGACAACAGCCCAGTTTCAACCACAGTGCAGAATCACAATTAAGCACAGTTCATCACTGATTTATTCTCCATGGGGTCAGTTGCTCTGGGAAATTTTAATTAGGTCCTGAGCAGTATGAACCTTGAGCATCCATCCCTCACGACAGCTCCTCACACAGAGAACAGTGAGAAGAAGGAAGAACTGAGTGAAATATCTGTGTAGTTTTCCTACATGTAGAAGCTCTGGAACATATCAACAGTGAACAGTGTTGTGTAACTCCAGAGTAATGAAAGCCCATTCCATTCCAAAATCAGAATATCAGAAAATCTGCAGGTCTTGATTTTCTATTGCTTAGAATCTCATATAATAATTGTGTTCTAATTTAAGAATCATTTAAATACACCTGATACAGTTTCACAGGTGAATGCATGGTGGCCAGAACCAAGCTGGGCAAGGGCAAGGAAAAAACAAAGAAAAGGTTGTTTTGCCTTAATTTTAGTGCCAAATGGCTTACTGAATAATTTGTTTTCCTCTTATGCATATAGAGCTTAGTATTTTGAAAGGGAAAAGATCCTACTCACTGTTCCATATTTTTGTCTATTATATAGCACATCAATATGACTACAGTAAGTAGCAGGATTTTTTTTAGTATTTCCTCTGACAGTTTTTGTGTTTTGACTTAAGTAAAACAAAGAGGGTTAATGTCAAGTAATAAATCGCTCCGGATATTGCCATAGGCAGTGGAGAGTAAATAATTCACTGATGTTACCAAGCATTATTTTGTAAATGCCCAGCAACATTTCACAGGTTTCAAGGACAAAAGCAAAACTAACAGGTATTCCATAAAGTTTCTGGCTAGCTTCTCAGCTGATGAACATCAACACTTCTTCACTGATTTTGGGTGATCTGGTCCTTCATTTCAGGATATGGCTGAGTGTACACACAAAATCAAAAGATGTGAACTAATACAACACTTCAGCTGTCATGAATACTCACTCTGCAAACAGTCAGCATTTAGGAGGTCTTGGCACTTCTCATGGCATTTGACACCACATTCAGTGCATCTCATGCCTTGTCTGGCTATGCCCCAAAGGAGGCCTTCACATTCATAACAGTATGTGGGAGTTGTAGCTGTCCAAACTTCAAAGTTATGAGGTGTAGTTGATGATATTGGATAGATCAAAGCCTGCAGTGTCTTCTTGAAGACATGTATTTTCTGTTGGGTAAGAAAAAGAAATACTTCAGGTGTATCATTTAATGCAGGTGAACTGTTTCTAAACTATATATCATTTACACCTAAAATGTTACAAAATACCAGAATATACATAGAAGTACGAACTAATTTGCAAAATGCTGATTTACTCATTTTGCTTTACACTTTGAAGACAAAAGAAATCTGGATTACTGTTTTGTCTGATTACACAAACAGCAGAGTTAAGTTGGAATCAAGTTACTTAACACAAAGTCTTACATATGTATCTTTTTATATTTTAAGGCAGAAATAAAAAAACTATCAGCATTATATTCATTAGGACATTTTAAGTAGCTACCCAACATTAATTCTGAATATTTAAATACCTCCTATAGGAACTTACACACACTGCACAAAATGCCTTTTGATTATATACAATACCATCCTTTATCACTTGGTGTTGTACGTAATCTCATCAAATAAAAGCAAGCCAGTTGTAGGGTTCCATTTTATCTGTATTCCTATAATTGCACCTCACTACTTCGTTTTTAAGCATCGAGTTGCTTTTTACTACAGACAAGAATGGTCCATACTCTCAAAAATCCAAGCCCATTTCTTGGGCTGTTTCAGCTTAAGACCCATGACTAGTTCTGCTACAAGAACAATTATTGGCTATTTATTGATTAGTACTGTAAAAACCTCAATCTCAGCTCCTTAGTGCTTAGTAAGATGAAAAGGCAGTCCCTGTACTTTTGCATATAAAACATGGGCTTGTATGGGCACAGTGGTCTGGGCTGTTTATTTGAGCTCGTATTCAGGCACCCAGATCTTCTAGGTCCAAGCAATTTATTGGGAATAAGAAGAGCTCAGCAGCGAGTAGGGCAGCACTTGGCACCACACAAAAATATGAGCTTAGGTGGGTTGTGGGTTTTTTAGGGGGTGGGTGTTCACTAAATGCACATGTGACTGCCAGGAATGTATTAGAAGTTCTAGACCCATTCTCTTATAAATGAATTGTTTCTTTTAGAAAGAAGAAACCATATTAAAAAAAGGTATCGGTGGGATATTTCTGAAAGTCTGTCTCTCCTACCATGTTTTCCTCTGGTGTGGATATAATGCAAGGTAGCTCTAATGCTGGCTATACAGCTGTAGCAAAGAAATAACATTTTGTAATTTGGGTGGTTTGTCTATTTAACATCACTGCCAGGGTTCTGATAGTATAGGAAACAAGGCAGACTAATTCATTTAAGCATTTGTTAACACTTCTTTATCTTTAATATTCAGCTATGGTAATTGTAGGCCAAATGCCAGATATCAACCTGTCTAAAAATATGCTGACATATTCTTGGTTTTATGTACCTGCATCTCTACTCAAACTTGTGAGATATTCCGCTAGTAACAGATTGACAAAAATCAAACATTCTTTTTGCGTGCACATCTGCATAATGTTGCACAGAGTCATCAATTAAAGGACTTTTGCTATTGTGGGAAAACCAGTACTGTGTAGCCATAAATCCACTGATTCACAGGGTCAAGCACTAAGAATAACAAACCAAAATGTTATTTAGCTGAGGCTGCAACAGCTCTTATTGAAGTTAATAGTTACTGCTGAAAACAATATCCATCCTGTGAAGTCTGGCCAAAGATATATGGTGAGACATTTCATGGACACTGGATCCGAGCCCTTCTGAGAACACCCAACCAAGAAAAAAACCTGATACAGCAGAACAGACTAAAACAAATACTGAATTGCTCTCCAGGGTGCTTCCTTGCCTATCCTAGTAACTTCCCTGAAAGCAAGCAAAGGTGTGCACCGGTTTGATTTGGCAGACCCTAAGACTGTGAGAGAAATAGCCACCTAACTCTGGAGAACCCCTTTTTGTGTACATTTCTCCACTTTTGCCTTCCATGTTACAGAGACCAGAAAGAAAACTTCAAAACAACCTAAAGTGAATTTATACAGCTTGCTAAGGAATCATGTTTCTCAGAAACCACGATTACACTCTCCCTCTTCTCCTGAACTCATGTAGCCTCAGAACAAATCCTGCCCTTTCACCCTGTTCAGCTTCAAGGTTTTTTCACATTATAATTACTTTTAGAATTATGCCAGTAACTTTTATCTTTTTCTGAAATGTCAGTAAGAAATGAAATGGCAGAGCTCAACAGGCCTTAAAATAAACATTTGAGGGTAAATGAAGTTTTCTGCTGAAAGAGACAATTTGTAGATTGGTTTTGTTGCTGAACATTTTCTTTCCCCTGTTGTTAATAAGGCAAATTGCACAGGAGAATTTTATTTCTCTTACTGTCTAGAGGCTTTCATTCCTATTACTTTTCTCTGTGAAATGTTTCTGTTATATGAATTACAGAGCGTGTAACAACGTGGCACTAATAACTTCCAATCTAACTACATAACTAATAACTGGTTTGGCAACATTTAGCACTACTAATATATAGGAGAATTATTTCGATATCTGCTTACCCTCTGAAGGGAAATTTACTTCTGTCACATACCACTTAAGATACTTTTCCACGTCCTTGATGTATTATTTTCAAAAACTTGCAGCTCTTTGTTCAACAAAGCAATTAAATGGGTGCTCAACTGAAAGCATCTATCTAAGTATTACACTGCTTAAAGTGTCTCTGGATCTGTGCTTGAGAACATACAAACTCACTGTGTCGTGTGTGTTGTACCAGAAGGATAGCAGTGGCAGGTGGCAAAGCTCAAAGCCTTAACCTCAGGGTGTAATTTTTTGAGTAGGTGGCACTTGAGTTTTGATAAAAGGCATTAGTTCAAAGAATTTTCATACTGAATCTAATCAGCCAAATAACCCACACCCACCAGAGTCACTAATAGTCCCTCCAGAAAAAGTTGAGGGAGGGTAAAAACTAGGAAAAGCCTTAATCAGAGGAATAACTTGCCCAAAGGGGATTTTTTTTCCTTAACTTTCACTGCTGACTCCATTTCTTCATCTGCATTTCACATCTTCATTTTGTGGAGAGTATCTGGAGAATTCTTTTATGCCTAAAAGTTTCTGCCCTTTTTGTTTTCAAATCGTGCTCTACCCAGTGTAATGATGCCCTAGGTTATTAAGTTTGGCTGGCTACTTAGAGACCAAGTAGAAAAGGAGTGCCTTTCCCTTGTTTTAAATATCTTGCAAGAGGCTGTACCCTTACATTTATCTGTGCAAGAGCACTCCCTGCCCTTTGGCATGTGCAGTGAGGGCTGGGATAGGATTGGCTTCTCTTACTCACCTCTTCTCTGAATTAGCTTTTCACATTTTCTCATCAAATGAACTTTCATGTGTCTAACTGACATTTGCTGTCTGCCTTTGGACTTACATTTTTATTTCAAGATTTCTTAAGAAATAACTATTTCTGGTACACAGTTTTTCACATGGCATGGTTGAAATGGAGGCCAAAGAGTATAAAGGCACAAAAACACATTCAAATTAATTTTTCCCTTCCACCTCTCCTAAACCAGAGTTCAGTAGTTTGTCTGGTTGATGGCAAGCATTGGAGACATGTTTGCACTGAGCTGCTCACTGGGATTTGCTGCCTTCTTTCTTCTTCCTGAACAGAACCATTTACCTAAGAATCTGTAAGTGTGGTCCAAATTATTCTTTCTTGTACTGCATTTGTTGGCAATTAGTATTATCTCCAAAACTTGCAACTTTAGCCTTCAAAGTCAGAGTCTGGTAGTTTTCATATGAGAGAAGGCATTTAAATAAATAGTTGAATCTGTATTTTGTGTTAGAAAAGGTAGTTAATACATAATGTTGTTTGTTTAGTAAACCTCTTTTAGTAAAGCATATGAAATATTTCAGCGTCTTTTACTGAACTCAGGTATTTTTGTACAAACTATAACAAAGATGAAAAAAGTCTGTTTTTTTTACCACTTGGATGCCATAAGTTTTTTTCTGTAATTTTCCCTCAGCCCTGAACTTCTTCTTAAGATCCCATGGTTCTCCATTCTATCAACCTTTGTTGCTACTTTGAGATGGCAGAATAAAATAAGTACTGCCCCTACTGGAAGAACATTCCAAACACCAGCTGTTTTCTACCTCAGCAATCCATCCCTGAGCACCAGCAAATCCTAACTTTATGATTACCATACAAGCACAGAAAGTTCACAGTAAACCAGGTAAGACTGATGGATGGGTGCACATTTGTGCTACGTGTTCCAGTTCCCAGAACACCCGTCAGTATTTTCTCTTCTCCCATTCTTCTGCTATGGACCTCAACAACAGTGTAAGAAAAATTCAACTCCTCATTTTTCTTCAGAATAGAATGTATTTTAGAAGGCTATGTATGCAATAGCAATTTGAGGAACACAAAATGGGTCTGGTATTTCTTCAAATTATTGCTTTTGCTTAGTTCAGTCATATAAATCTTCTCAGATCACATTTTAAGTATTCCTGAAGAAAAGCACCTGCTTTTCAAAAAATTTCTTTTGCTAAATTGAAGTGAAATCAGTAATTGAAGTGAAATCAGTAATAGAAAACCACAACTCACATATTTTACTAGCTATGACAATAAGTTTTTTCAAAAGATTCTTGTGGTCACTTGTGTAAATTAAATATTTTTCTAGAATCCCATATGTTATTAACATGAGCTATGTTTAAAAAAAATCTAATAGTATTCCAGCTGCCTATAAAGACTGGGAAAAAACGATCACAAAAAACCCATCTTGCAGAGTCCTGTCATTCTAATTGCACTCACAGTGTGATGAGGAAAGAAGGATGCTGAAAGACTGCAGGTAAACATTGTACAGTTGGACAATTTAAAATGAAAGGCTTCCCCAAATGACTGTTTTGTAAATCAAAGGTTTCTTGCTTAGACTCTTGTGACCATCATGGATGTGAGTCAGCAGAAGCAAACCTGGTCTTGCTCCTGTGGATCAGGCAGCAAATTCTGCTCAAGCTCCCTGAAGTTCCTACACAATAAGTAGAATACACTCAATTTCATCCAGTTTGGAGTTTGTAAGGCTGAAATAATTTTTAGAGATCTTTGAACAAAAATTTCTCTGTTATTGAAAAGACTTAAAGCTGTCATTGCAAGCACTTACCATTTCATCAGTGTTTATGGAAGTCCGGATGAGCATGGCCATGGAAATACCAGATTTTCGAGCTGCAAGTGTCTGTTTAAGGCAAATGCAAAAGAGTTACCAATTATACAAGTAACACCAGCTGCTGATTCTAATGGAAGGCAAATGGTACTTGATTATGCTACTGGATGTAAACAAAACTGTAGAATATACAAAAACTTTTAGTCAGTGTTTTCAGCTCACGATTTTTAAGGTTTCAGTCCATAATGCAAGTACACTTTCCATCACCATTCCTCTTTCTTTCAGCAGTGCCCAGATGAACTGCCATTTCTAGTACAAAACCTGTTATTCAGAGGTTTGTGACTCAGTTTTTTTAAACCACAGGCTGTCACTGTTTTTCCACTTTACCAACCAGATTAATGTGGTACAAGGATAGGCATCCTGCCCTAATTTGGAAGCTGACTGTGCCTGCAGCAACACAGGAGATCATTTTGCAGTAGTCCTACGGTTCAAGTTGTCAGTCTGGATAATTTTTTGCAACTCACTGAGCATTTTTAAACTTTGTGTATGTATATAAAATGCAATTTGTCTTAAATAAAAAGACCTCGAGAAACCTTAAAGTATTATTTTCCTTAAAGACAATATTAATTTAATACTATGGATATCTATGGAGAAATACACTGGTTATTTGAGACAGGAAAAGAGACCAGAACTCTGTGCCTGTATGTCCTCATTTAGTCACATAATGTTACTGGCATATGGACAACTTCCAGTTCTGAAGACAAAGCACTTGGTTGTAGAGATAACCTCTTTTGCTCTAGTACAGTATATACAAAGGGACTGAAAATAAAGTAATTTTAATATACAATAAACAAGGAAATTTAATATTCCTTATTGCAACACCCCATAATTTTAAATGGGGCCTTGAGAATTAACTAGCGAGTATAACGATCAGAAAGGCCCCTGGGGAAACGAGTTCTGTGTGTTTTACAAATAGTATTTCAAATCTGAATATCACTTCTGCTATCAGCAATCCTTTTGGACTGACAGAAACAGATAAGATTTACTCCACTGTGCAAAATATCCACCATAACATTGTTATATTAGTGTACTTCACCTGCAGTGTTGTTTTCATTCTTCCTTCCTCCTATTCTAAATCATTCCCAGTGTGTTTGTGCTCTTGTGCTTTATCTCTGTTCTTCTGTCATGCACTATCTGCTTTGTCATGCTTTGCTGCCCTCGCAGTCCAGCAGCGTGTGGATCAATTATACCACCCACTAAACACAAGTCTTCTGTTGCCTTTGTTGTGAGGATACAGATTTTCACCTAACTGTGAAGTGGATCTCTGTAGTCCATCCTTATAGAACTATTACAGCAGAAGTTTAAATGATACTTTGTATATGACATTCTTATTTTTGTGAAATACGTACTGGGCCAGAGCAATTTAGGCTTACATCAGCAAAGGAACTGCATCATTAATCTCTGGATGAAGAGACAACTCCAATTTCTTCCAATTATATAATTTTAATCACTGACATATTTAAAATGGATTTCTATTTATTTATTTATAAGACTGTTCAATTTTAATTTTAAATGTTCACTTTCCCTGAACCAATTTTCAATAAGTTTCTCTTGATAATAATTAAACTTGCAGACTGACACAGAATTATTAATCTTGTGAAACCAATTATAGGGTAAGAAATCATCCTTGGCTTAGTAGTATTTGATTCATCTCTCTCCTGTTACAAAGGACCTTCCCTTTTTTTTTTTCTCTTTTAAACTCAGCAATTTACCAACTCTATGCTATCAGCTTTTCCATTCTGTTATTATTAAGTAAATAATTCTGTTGACTTCTCTGTGACCATCCTTTCATCCTATTTGTATGAATATGGGAAATTCCATGGGTGTGTGCCAGTGAGATTGACAAAGTCACAGGAAAGATTAAGCAGTGTTCAGACTTGGTTTTTTCATACTTTTTGTGACAAAACCCAACACTACAGGACCCACATACCAAAGAAAAAATTGCAAGTAAAAATGCTTCTATATGTATCTAAAGTACATTATTTTAAAACCCAAAATTCTACTGATTATGAAAAGAAACAATTTTCATAATCAGTAGAATTTTGGGTTTTAAAACAATGTACTTTAAAAGCATTGATCTTTTGATCCCTCTTGAAGCACAGGTTTTTTTCTCAAAGTCTTGTCACGTACCCACGTACATTTACTCACCTGCACTATGCTAGTTTTATAGTTCTGACCTCTAGTCTTCACATCCTTTACACTTGGGAAGGGATTGGACCCTTTTAGGTCTCAATTGCACAATCCTAGCCATTCCCAGCAATGGAGCAATGAGAACGACTCATCAGGACAGCAGCACAGAGGGCATAAGAACATTAACCTCAAATACAGGGCAGAGGCTGCTGCTGTGTTCTGTCCTCCAGCAACACACCAAAGAAATGAGCCAGCAGAACTGTGGTTTCATGCTATCACTGCAAGTCAATAAACAGATGCTATTTCCTTTGAGAAAAAAGAAAACGGTGAAGCAACTTTGACCCTCTCACATCTCCTTCAAGCCCAGTTCTCCCAAGGGATGCCCTAGGAATCATGGAGCTTTACTATTTTGCTCCTTAATCAGAAATGTGCCTAAAATTATAGTACAGTGCCCTATATAGCATAACAAAACCTGATAGGAAACAGATAATTAGGCTGTTCTTAATAAAGTGTTTGTCATATTGGAACAAAGTGGTATCTAGAGGGATTTGTGATAAACCATCATGAGTATATGAACAAATTTAAAAGAACCAAAAAACCTAGCAAAAACCCCCCAAAATAAGAGAAGATGATAAAGCAGACCATTATCTATTTAATTTTTAATTTGTTTTGCGACTTCCTAATACAGGATTAAAATAAATTTAAAATAAATTAGTCTCCTTTACGCTCAAGGCCTTCTAGATTACCTAATAACTTGTATCTACACTGTCTAATTTATTACATCCAAATTCGCCTTAGCAGCTTAAATAAATAAATTAATATAATTAGAAGTCATTCCAGCAAAAACATTGAAAAATGGTAACTGTAAGTAAAAGCAAATTGGACTCAAGCTACAATTACATGTTAAATGATCAATTGTAATGGGAAAAAAAAAAGAAAGAAGAAGTCCTCTATGAGAGTGAAAGCAGCAAGCTGTGTCCTGCACAGCTGAAAGCAGAGGAACAGTGAGGCTGCAGTAACTGTCCGTGGCTGCTGGCTGTGCCATGCATACCCACTCCTCTGCTTCTACAGAGGGCTTCCCTTTTCTTGATCATCTTTTCTTTTCCTCTTTAAAAAAATCTACAGACTGCTATCAGCAGGGAAAAAAAAGTTAAAGACAAAACATTTTTTATCACTTTGCAAATGCTAATATTATTTTTAATGTAATGTAAAAGTTACCCACTAGAGGTGAATGTGCCAAAATTTCACTGTTTTCAACATTTAAAACCTGCACAATTTCAGAACTGTTTCTTTTTGAGCAACCACAGGTATATCACTCTAGGGATCTCAGCTTCATTTTAGAAGACAGACTTGTAATCTGTTTCTTGGGGTGCTGGAGTGGAACGGGTAGGAAGGAGGAAAAAAATAACTTGCAAGGAAGTAAGGTACTGAGTGAAATTACTTAGCCCTGTCCCATAATTTTTCTATTAAAAGAGTTGATGTCTGATCCTGAAACAGTCAACAGAACTCTGGTATTAAGCCCAGAAAACAGATTTAGAAACAAAAGCCAATTCAGCTCTACTACACAATCATTACTGGACATAACTGTAATATCATTTGCTTTTTCTTCATGTTTGTAGCACAGACACAGAAGCATGATCTGTCCAGCCTCAAAGATAATTCTATTGTTATGATTTCCATTTAGTAGAATTTAAAAAGCCCTCACATATACAAATACTTATTATTTTATGATTTATCTACTTAACGTATGAATATTTTTATTATGAATATAACTGAACTTGCCTATCAATGATTAAAGGAGTTAAGAAAATGGACCGTTGATTGCAGAATTAATGTAAAATAGTCCAGGTATTTAGCTGACAATATACAAAAACAGGCAATATGACATTTGCAATTTAAATGAATCTCTTCTTTATATGAATCTTTAAATTACCATATTTGAATTCCAGCCTCTATAAATGTTCTTGCTGTGGAGACACTTACAGAAAAAAGTTTCAGTGTGTTGTCACTTTAGCTGAAACAGGCAGTTGTTTCATCTGGTGTGTTCACTTCAACAGACTATTTTACAACAGCAGCAAAGATTCACAAATTATTCTTGTGTTCTTATAATCAAATAATAAAGCTAAGGAGCAATACATTCTTGAACGATCAAAAGAAGAAATTTGCCTGATTACAGTGATTACACATTATAAAGTCACCTTTAAATTGAATAAACACAGGAATTTTCTAGAGTCTTCATAACATTCAAAATGATGATAGGCATTAACAGAGGCAAAGAGTCAACCAGAGCTACCTTGGGCTATGGCTGGGCAGATCACCACACCTACTTGGCCACTGGGAGTTAAAAACTTCTAACCTCCACTGTAATTGCTGATATTTCTCTCTCTGGTTGTAGTCCCACCTCAACTCAAGCTCTAACTAGCCCAAAAGGCCTCATGTCTTTCCTTATATGAAAATTTGACCTGCAGAGCATAATGACCTTAAGTACTGTTGAATCATGGATATACGAACAAATTTATAAAAACCAAAAAACCTAGCAAAACCCCTAAACAATAAGAGAAGATGATAAAGCAGACCATTGTCTATTCAATTTTTAATTTGTTTTGCAACTCCCTGATAACAGGATTTAAAATAAATTAGTCTCCTTTATGCTCAAGGCCTTTCAACTTCTCTTTCTGTAGGTGTCCAAGACTTTCCAGGACCCCAGGGGAAGCTTCATGCTCGAGTCCTAAACATTGTGCTTGTATCATTAGAAAAGATATTTGGAATATACTGATACCTTTTTAACATAAACTTTTTCTAATAATATTGGTATACACGATGCAGAGGACAACACATTAATGTAAGGCACCACTTCCATATGATTAAATTCTTGGTCATAAAATAATTTTTTAATTTCCCAATAGAAGGTCATAATAAAATATGATATTAATGGAATCCGTAACAGTTACCATGATCATTTCATAACATTTATAAATATAAAAGTACTCACCATAGCCTGAAAAATCCAGACAAGATAGGAAAGAAATTATAAATAATATTAATAATTTGTCAAATTCATTGCAACAAAGAAAAGAAATTCTATTTATTTTAGTCAGCATCAAGAGTCTAGCATTCATTTCCAGCAATATTTCTATTTTTCTGAAAGAGTCATAAGTAAGCATAAAAAAGGATCATTTACGTTTATTCTGATGTCTCTATGTATTCTGAGCTATACCTTTCTATAAGCAGTTCCAACAATTAGGAATAAAGCAGTGTCAGAGCAGGACAGTAGATTATAGTCATGTTTAATACAACTAACAGTGGAGTAGCTGCTGTCAAAAAGTTGGTTTTAGTGACTGCAGGCTCTACTATGTCGTACACTGTAACTTCTCATCAATTTCAGAAGGAATTCTACTCCCAAATGGTTGCTGTGCTTTCTCCTTTTGACTGCTCGTGTGGTGGATCACCACGAAGCAACTGAACACAGCAACTGGGAAAATGCTGAGCAATAATTTGGCAAAGGCTGATCGTTTAATGACAACTACAGTAATCATTTACTTAGCCTAACACCCCATCATTTCTTTACAGTGAGAAATTGGTTTGGGGGCTCACCACTATCAGAGACTAAATATGTATTTTATTGAATTATGAATTCCATACTACCAGAAAAGAGAAATGTGAATAGCACTTGAAATTCTTCAGAGCAGAGAGACTTTACTTAATCTTTCTTAGACTGAAGTCAGAATAAACCTCAAAGGAACTGCCCTTCTTTTCCACTTTGACATTTATTTTCCTAAATTATTATTGTTTACAACAACTGTTAAAAACCCTGTTACCTCATCTTGTACCAAAAGTATGCACAAATCTTTAAAATATTCGTAGAGAAAAAGGGCTGCTTTTTAAAAGGAACTTTCTTTCTCTTTCAGTATCAAAATAAATCAAGTGAATCAGTATCCCAAACACTCAATAGCAGCTATCTTTGAGAAAGTGAGAAGATTATTATTGCATGAATTGCCCATTACTTGATTACACAAGTAATACCTAAATATCCAATGAGACATTCAGATTTATCTCGTACATTTTAACAACTGCCTCATTGGGTTTTACTGGCCTCAGTCCGTTCTCTCAAGACACCTTTTTTCCATAAAACAATTGTTGCAAACTGTCATTCAGACGCACAGTAGTAACTACAAGAAAGACCCAAACCACTGGCAGATGAATCAACAGTTTCAGAAGTTACTCACCACATCTCGAACAATGGGGAACGATTTCTTCCTCCGCAGGTCTGGCATGCTGTCAATGCCATACAGTCCACGACTGCAGAAGATAAAAAGGCAAAGAAGAAAATAAAAACACGGAGCTGACAAGACTACATCCTTAAGAACTGCTTATAATATCTCTATTTACAGTTAAAAACCAAAATTAGCAGTCATTAGCTAAAGGCAAGTGTTCCAATTCTTACGAAAAACCAGTGAGAGTGTTCTTGGTGCTTTTTCTTCTGTCATTCATGCAAAGCAGGGTAGCTGAAAGGTTGCTTAATACCTCCTAGAACTTTTTACCATTGATTTAGAGACTGTAAGAATAACCCTCCATCATAAGTTCTTGTATATCTGGTAGTTGAGATGCAGCCCAACATTGCATATTGAATATCACTAATGTCAATGAATATTGTTGCATTAAATTTGATACAAAGTTTAAAATATCTAGCTAAATACATAATCACGTCTTAAATAACTCCATGTGACTGTGGAAAACAGAACTTGTCACATTTTAAAATAATTCCATGCTGACCATCATTATTTTCTCTTGTCTGGTTTGAGCTTTTTCATTGAGCACACAATTAAACCCCAGCTAGATCTCATATATAACTTGGAAACAACAACAAAGAGCAACTTGGAGTCACTTCAAAGAATAAAAGGCTGACACACCAACAGAATTTAAAAGAATATCTATTGATCTGGATAATAAATTGGCCTCATTCTCTCTGACTCTTCCAAACCATTAACACAGGTATCCTCCTGAACTTTTTCCACAGAGGATTTTGGAATATTGCTATATTCCTTGTCAGTTCTAATTCAGAGATACTTGGAAATTCTCAGAGAAGCTGGGATACCATGTTTTTCAAGATGCAACGTTTTCCTTTCCATGGTCCTTCTGCTTGGAACTGCCTCAAATACCCTTTTCAGTTCTTATATTTATCTCTATGTCTATAAAAACTACATTCACAATGAAGAGTTTATCATCTGAAAGCCCTAATTTTATTCATACCTGTTACAATTATTGTGTGAGTAGAGATATAACTAAAGTTAGTGAAGAAATTTTCACTTCCTTCTGATGCACCTGCACCATTCTCTAAGAAAGGGAAAATAATTCATAGTCTATTTATGCAATTCCTTTATATTTTCACATGACCATTTTTCCATGCAGGGTTGTGATAGTAGAATTTTTTTTTAAGAACATAAAGATTGAAGTAGACCCAAATTACAACTTACAGACATACTTACAAACCCAGCAAAAGTGTGATAGAAATAAAATAACATTTCTGAGGTTGTGAAAAGTAAATGTACAGAGACCAAGAAACAAACTCAGGGCTTTCTGCTGCTCAGGACCAGTTCCATCAGCAGTAAATAAAACTTAAGGCATTCTTATGCTCACAAAGAGGCAATATCTGTAAAATTATTTCCATCTATTATTCTGCTCTGGTACAAAAATATGACTAAAATGGAGGTTCTTACTAAACTCCTTTTACTGATCATTAAGAAATAACATAGCAAGGAAAAAAACTTCTCATGATAACATAGGTTGTACACTGAATTCTCTACTCCCCTCCCTACTTCCAATTATAACCCAACAATAACTTGACATAGAAGATGATGAAGTGGAATCATAATAATCTGATAAAAGTTATCATTCAAGGCAAGGAAAAAAACCTGTCATATTGACTATTTTTTTGGTGCTTCTGGAAATATTCTGCCTAACAGTAACTTATTTCAATTTGTCAGAGAGTCCAAGAGAAATAAATTTGTTTTACCATAGAGAACATGCCACTGAAGGAAAGGAGTAATCATCTGCACACAGCACCATCTGTGTACCGTTAGCAAATTTCAGAATGGATTAGGCCATGTGGTAAAATTATCAGTCTCTGACTCACCATTAGGCAAGCAGTAAATTAATACAACAGCAAATCTCTGGAAAAAGTAAAACGGTACTACCCAGGATTCACATACTTGATGAGAACTCCAGCTGACCTACTTTCACTTTTTAAAAATATGGAAATAATGAGCTCTAAAGCATCTCCTCTTCAAGAAAGTGAAGAAAAATAAAATGAAGATGATATTATATGATTTTGGTACAGAAAAACCAGGAAAGGTGGTGCTTCTGTGCCTTTGAACAGAGAAGTTGCATGAGAAGTCCCAGAAAAGCTGTCTTTGGTCTTTGCCTTTACTTCCTTGTCCTGGGCTTTTCTCTCATTTCACGCAACCGAGTGAAGCTCATTGCAGAGAACGGAGAGCTGCAGTCCCATGGAGCTGGGATGTGCTGGTGCCTGAGGGGGGCTCACAGCACTGGGCTGGGACAGAGAGGGGAGAGCAGGGCAGAAAAGAGGCAACTGAGGCATTTTTGTATAGATAAAGCAACAGTGGTTGTGAGGGAAGGAATCTCCCTCACATGACAACACCTTTTGGAGAGAGTAAGAGGAGAAGGAGGCACAGCTAATTGCAGTCAGTTGTGCTGGCAGTGAAAAGACAGAGATCCTAGAGATTAGCATTAGTTTCTGCACGAAGGAGTAGAGTGGGAAGTGTGATTAAAACAGAGCCACAAAAGTCTTTGAAATGACAGCATTCTTTGCCTGAATGAGAAGTTAAATGAAAATTGCATAACTGTTTTCAGGGATGCCTAGTGAAACAGAGGTTTGAATAAAGACACTGTGGACAGCAAAGCAAGGAGAGGACAGGTCTAAATTTTGTCAGCAAAAGAAGTAAGGTTCGATCTAAAAACATGAGCTATTATTGAGCTACTGTCAGCCATCTGAAGTAGTCCTATGCAGTGGTTACAGGATGTCTGCACAAGGGATTGAAACAGCTTATTCTCAGAGGATTCAGCACTTGAATTTATTCACCTGTGAATAGAAGAGAGGGCTTAAAAAGAGCAGCTTCAGTCTGTATAGTCCTTGTCAGTGGCAAAAGTTGTCATTACACCTATGAGACTGCTTTTCGCGTGCAACCCACAAAAAATGAGAATTCCACGTTGCCTTTTAAAGGTCTACATCTATCAAGAAACTGCAATTAAGCAACTGGCTATGGAAAGTAGTACATACAGCAAAACAGTATGGTCACATGCAGCTTCCTACAGGCACAGCAACAACACTTGATTGTCAGTACCTACACTCAGAGTCTGCTTACAAAATTCTGTTCTAAGCTACACAATAACCAGGAGTTAAACTGCTTCTCCTCTGGTTTGGATTGGTGACTAATCCTGCACGATGCCACGTGGCCTCACGCTCTTACAGCAGCTCTGAAGGTTCTGTGAGCTGCAAAGGGCAGAAACACAACACTTTGAGGTATTACAAACTATATGGAAACTACCTACACCACTAAAAAGCTGTAGATCACTCATAAATTTGTTTAAAGTTTAGCAATAAGTATAAATGTTACCCTAACTATACCTTCCATAGAAGCATGTGCATTATATTAAGCAAATTAATGCCATAAGTACCTTTTAGGGACACCCACCTTCCCTCATAATAGGAATCTAAACAGGAAAAACTTCATCGTGTCTAGCATCTACTGTATAAGCATTTCAGATATAAAAATCAAAAGATGAATAATTAGTTTAATCTCATCAACCTGTCTTTGCAATAAATTGTAATTATAGTAAAAAGTACTTACATAGTTCACCAGCGAGAAGATAATACCCCTTTCAATTGGGTAACTAATATAACTGAAAAATTTTACCAAAGGCTTTTACTACTTTACCTTTCCAGACTGAATAATAAAAAAGTATTCAAAACAGGAAGGGATCCCTAGAACTGGTGGCAAGATAACTTCATTGGGAGACAACAAAACAAAATGTACAGGTTTCTACCACATTCACTCTCAGCCACTGGAAAATCCTTTCCCTTGATTTTTTAGACTTCAAGTACTAGAGTGATATTGTAATGATAGCATTACATTACTACACATTCACCAGAATGAAGACAAAATTGTGCTACAGCTTCAAAGGACATTTATTTTATATGCAAAGAAGTAAATAAAATTCTCTTATCTAATTGACCTCAGCATCTGAATTGTTGTATTAATTTCTCAGAAGGAGGAATTAAAAAAATTAAAAAAAGATATAAACAATGAAACTATCTTCCTTTTAAAAAATGCAATTTCCTGAACCAAAAATACTTAAGAAAAAAATATTATAATGCTATAAGACTAATATGCAGATTTAAATAACAAAATTCTCAGTTACATTTTTACTTACCCAGCAAATGCCTGGACTGCATAAAGCTTGGAAGCATCCAAGGAACTTGCACTTACTATCCGAGCCTTTAATAGAGACCAGAAGAGTACAGTTAGTTGATTGCTTTCAGTAAGTTTTGGACAGAATTTAACTGCATCAAACATGTAAGCCATATGAAAATGTTTGGCAGGGTCAGCTCCAGGCCAAAGCTAGACTAACTGCTCCTTTGGGAAACATTTTGGTGGCATTCAGCATTTAGTGACCCGCACGGGAAGAGCCCATGGGAAGCTGAGGGATTGCTCCCCAATACTGCTGCCCCTTAAATCCCACCGTGTAGGCAGGGTAGGTGACCACGAGAGGCAGGGTCAGAGCTCAGGTGTGACAGCAGCAGAGCCCTGCGCTGGCAGCTATGGGAGGCACAGCGGTGAGCATTGCCCCGTGTATCAATGCAACACGTTTGCGTACACTCAGAGGAGAACAAAAGGGTGGAAGGCTGGGAAAAAACACATGCAGATTTCACAACTAAAATGAAGGAACAAGACAGGTCAAATAAGTCACAAACAAACAGCAACAAAATACATGATCCCTATAGCAAACAGGTGATTTTAAACCTTTTCATCCACAGAACCGCTATCTGAAAGAGAATTGGGAAGAAGGGGAATATAGGTTAGACACAACAGTCTCTGAGAAAACTCTTATGCTATAAAAAAATCTGTCAGTGTTTTAATCTGTAAATGTAGACCAGAATTCAAGTAACACCTGCACTTTAGCTGTATCATTCTGGCAAGACCACTGTCACTACATTTTAAACAAGCAAAAATATGTTCTCCGTAGATAAGAACCCCTGCCACTTATGAAGGACTGTGGATAGCATATAATTCACATACTGTATCACACCTCCATGTGATTTTTACTTTTATTGCTTTTAAAAAAATAATTTTAATAATAAAAAATAT